>JAQZBX010017908.1:0-25550 GCA_029593785.1 Cabassous unicinctus | reverse complement strand
TCAAAGTGCTGTGCTTGTCTGGAAACCATTTGTTCATTCATTCATCATCCATTCATTCATTTGATGGTTATGGAACACCCAGTATATGTGCCACAGCAATCATGGGCGGCTTGGGCCTATAGAGAAAGAAACTGTAGAGATTCACTTCTCTTTTTCTGGAGAAGAGAAAGCTGATGGGGAGCCAAAAAAAATGACCTTCAGGTCTAGAGAGGGTTTTTATATAGAGGAAGGCAACTAGCCAGGCTTCATCTTGCCTATGAATCAGAGATGTTGCATGTTTCAACTGTGGCAGGAGGGATTCAGGCTAGACCTAAACCCAACGAGTATTTGACACTAGCTGTAAAAGAAAGTCTTCCTTACGTGGTTAGGTCTAGGCTGAAGCTTCATTCCTTGGTTGGCCTGGGGCAAGAAGTGGAGCAGGTGACCTCTTGAAGCCCTCTCCACACCCAGACATCTACAATTCTCCACTGACTTGGTTGCTGGCTTACTCTAAGACCTTGGCCAGATGTCTAAGTACTGATAAGCCTCAGTTTCCCTCTCTGTTAAATAAGAATGAGTGTTTCCTGTCAGTTCCCCTCTCCCTTCCAGGGCTTAAGAAGGACAAAGGAGCCACCCCTGTAAGGTTGTTTCAGTTTCTGAAGAAGAGGCCCCTATCTTTTAACTCCAGGGAGTTCTTGTGAAGACAGTCTGAGCTGACTATGCTGACTACACCCGCACCCCCTCCCTGAGTCCATGTGCTTCCTTCAGTGCCCACCAGTCCCAAAGCACAATCCGGGGCCACTCCCCATTCCACCCCCCAACCTTGTGTGCCCTTTAGGCGCTGATTCTCCTGCAGATGCTAAGCTGCTTCCCTCCTCTTCTTGCTTGTGTTATTATCCCTGCCTGGAATGCTCTTCTTCAGGTGTATCCCATTCTGTCCTGACCCTTTCAAGCCAACCTGATTTTTGGCCATCCCTTCTCCCATTAGAGGTTCAGTTTGCTCCCCCACCCCATCATCGATATCTTGCCTGCAGCACAGCTTTCCTCTCTCTATGTTTGCTCTAAATACCCCAATTCTGGCTCTCATTGTCTGCTACATGACTTGCCTTAGGAGCTTAGGAGCACTGGTGAAAGGAAGAATATTGAGGGCAGGACATAGGGGTAGGAGAAGCTTGAGGGCAGGTGGAGAGGAGGAAAGGATGCTGGGGAATCAGGGCTGGTTCTTGAGGCCAGAACAGATAGTTTGAAAGAAGCTTAAAGGTGACCCTCACTGCCACTGCCTCCTGCCCTTTGGCCATCCATCCCTCCAAAAACCTGTTGCTCTTTGTATTGGTCAGGAAAGCAAGAGCCTTCATAAGAAAGAGACACTTTGGGAGGCCAAAGGGCATTTGCTTGGGGGGGGTGGGCGGTGCCTGGGCCCCAAGTCGTGCTAGGACCTAGGCTGGACTTGTCTGCATGTCCCCAGGCCAGTGCTGAGGTCAGGACAGAGGCTATTGCAGAGGCTTCTGCAAACTGGACTAAGCTGCCAAGGAAAGATTTCTCCTTTTAGGGGGAAGGGGCAGGTTGATACCAGCTGCTCTTTGGCTTTTGCAGCATCCCTTCCACTTTCCAGAGGGGACCAGAGGGCAACCACAATCTAGAACCTAAACTGGTGATACATAACAGGAATGGCCCTGCAGGGCCTTCTGGAGTGGGGCTTATTTATAAAAGCCGCCCTCCCTGGCCAGCCTCCCACTGGAAGCTCCCCAGTGGTGGGAGGGACCTGCAGCATCTGACCAGATGTGGAGGTCACAGAGGGAGTTCAGCCATGCTGATCAGCCCTTTGGGGTCGCTGTCCCTGGGCGGGTGCAAGAGGGAGGGCCTGGCCTTGGGGGCTATTTTGTACTTCTGGCATCAACAGCCTAAGACCATGGTTTCCACATGTTTCTAGACAGGCTTGATTGTCCTCTGGAGTGATGTGTCACACACAGGGCTGGAGCCTGAGCCCTGGCAGCATGGAAAGAGAAAGGGCAGGCATTGGGTTGAAGGATGCAGGAATTTTCAGGGAGACGGGGCAGTAGGGGCTCAACCCAGGGAGAAGAAGCCCTGTAGAAACCTAGGTCATGGTAGATGCAGTCACATGAGGTAGTAAGGCCCCAGCTAGGGCTCCCCTTCTCCCTTGACCATGAACCCACTCAGCCCTCCACCCTCCACTACCAAGGACTAGAATCGTAAACAGCCTGAGTCAGAGCTGGGCAGCAACTTAGGAGAGTGTTGGTTCTGTCATTAGCTGTGACAGCAGCACCTCAGCCCTGTGTAGTGCCTTTCGTCAGAGCCTCTCAAAGAACTTGACACAACAGCAAAAGGTTCTATTATCCCCATATTACTAACGGAGAAACCAAGGCCCAGATGGTCCTGGCAATTTTTTCAGGATTCATGGAGGAGCTGGCAGGAGGCTAGGAACGGTCAGGTCCCTGGCTCTTGAACTAGTTAGCCTTTCCTCCTGCAATCCCTGACAACACTGACATGGGCCAGAAAACTGTAGGGGTTCTGTCCAAGTCAGGCAGTAGATTCTGGGTTCTTCTTAGGTATCCACTCATTTCTTCTTTTATCCAGAAGTTGGCAATATTGAGACAATAACAACAGCAGTAATAGCTACAACTTACATGACATTTATTGTGAAGCAGACACAGTTTTAATGTTTAAAGTATTGCATGTGTATATTTATCCATTTAATCCTCACAACAACCCTAAGATGTAGATGCTAGTAGGATCTAAAGATGAGGAAACTGAGTCCCAGAGGAGCTAAGTAACTTTCCAAGATAATACAGCTAGTTAGTGATAGAGTCAGGATTCAAACCCAGGAAGTCTGCTGCCAGAGTTTTAACCACAATATTACATTACTAGTCTGGACCACACCCAGGGCACACCACTGTGGTAAGGCAGAGCTCCAGGTTTGCTGTGGGGAGGAAAGCCCCTGTCCCCTATTTCTGCCTCCTTTGGGGAAAATGGCTTGGGGAGTTAGGTCTCAGGGATCTTGGCCTGAACCTTCGTTGTAGGGATGCTGTGGAAGGGGTTCCCGATTTGGCATCTTTTCTGATGAATGCGAGCCGGGCACCCAGGGAAAGGGGTACAGCATCAGCAATCCCTATTGACTTTTTCTTCAGTGCCAGCTGTCCAAGAGCTTGGGACAGAGGAGGAAGGGGGGCAAATAACGTTGTCTCTGAGCTAAATGGGGCAGTGGCCAAAACAGTGAGTGTGTTTTCTGATGGGAGCCTGTAGCTCTCAACTCCCAAGACAGAAAAGAAGTCTTTCTTTCTGTCTCCATCTCCACACTGTCTTCTCTAAAATGCCCACCTCATTCTCAGTGACAGGCACGGCCAAGGCCCAGCCACAGATGGCTGCTTGCCTTGGCTTCCCAGAGAGGCCCAGAGGCCCTACCCTAGCCTGCCCTGCAGCTCCTAAGGTAACAGCCCTAGTGAAGAGCCAGGTGGGGGATGCTGGCTCTGCCATGGCTTGCTGCGGGGCCTGGGGCGAGTCCCTTAGGCCATCAATAAGCCTGGCCTTTCTCACCTGTGAAATGAGGGTGTTAATTCCGTGTTGAGGTCTCCCCTACACTCGGATTCTGTGCTTGCTCCTTGGTTGCTGGATGCCTAGAAGGGAGAGTCTCCTCAGAGATGCTGGGTACCTCGCAGACATAAATGGTGGGGCGGTGGGTGGCAGGAAATAGTGGGACATTGTGCGAGGCAAGGTCACTGGCCGTTTCTAATGCATGCTTCTATTTCAGCCTTCTGTAACTTTCTGAAAAGTTCATGGTTTGGAGATTTTTATTTTTTTGGTCATTTTTTCCGTATTTGGTCATGGCCTGGGGGCAATGGTTTTTGGAAAGATAGCGGAAAAACCCCTTCAGCTGTTTGTGAGCATTGCAAACACCCACAAAAAAATATCCTTTTTCCATTCAGAAGAAACAACAACATATTATGTTTTCCTTTTCAGCTCAAACTTGGCTAGTAATTAATCCTTAATGAAGGGGACTGTACAGTGTGTGCTCTGTAAAGTTTGGAAAAGAGACGTTTCAAATTCAGAAAATTATTGAGGCTTGAAAAAGCTCTGCCTTCTTTTCCTGCTTGCTGGCCCTAGCCTCTAAACGGCAAACCCTTCTTGGGAAAGCCAGAGCAGATCGCACCTCCTGAACGTGGGAGTGATTTCCAGAGCAAGGTGGTCACACCTTCTACTTGAAGATGCTAGCTGTTTCCTTTCCTACTCCAAGTGGTCTTCACCTATTTCACAGACACAGAGACTGAGGCTGGGCAAAGTTGAAGTCAGGTCTTGCCACTGCTTTGTAAAATGCAAGCTTTTGTAAAGTTTTTGAAGGCTTACGTTTGGGTCCCTGTCCCAGGAAACTCCCAAGAGGCACCACATATCCTAGCCCATGAGTCCAGGGCTATCCCTGGATCTGGGGTACCAGGGTAAGATTTCAGAAGAGCTGGCCCCTGAGGAATGAAGTGGTGATGGCTAAAGTACCCATAGGAAGTGGGGGCCTCTCCCTTGGGTGAGCAAGGGAACCCACCCCACACCATGACCACATCCTCTGTGCTGCATTCTTCAGAGACGAATGTTTGGGGCCTTTCTGCTGTCACCTACCCGCTCCCCAAATCCCTCTTGGTTTCCTCTTTTGAACGCTTCTTATCCTGCTTATCCAGTAGGAATGCTGGTGCCAACCTGGAAGAGAACTTGCCATCTTTCAATTGCAACTCCTCACTCTGACACCTGCACGTCAGCACATGCAGCTCTTGACAATGAGAGCATCCGCCCCAGGACAGGGGCTCTCTCCATTCTGCTTACCAAGGCAGAGGTTGGACTTGGGTGTTTTTGGAGGGTGAGAAGCATGGCAGTGTGGAAAGAACACTGGAAGCCTGAAGCTTGAGATGTAGGTCTATTAGATCCACTATTTATTTCTTAGATGCTCTTGGCAGATCTCTTCCCGTCCCCTTCTTGGCTTCCTTACCTGTATAGGAAGTGGGTGGGGCTGCATCCTCTCCTTTCAGGGCCAGGGATTGGATTTGGTCTCTTATTCTCCAGATTCTTTATGTGAGTGTGCATGTAGCCCCCTCCTCCCCCCCTCCCCACCCCCACACACACCAGAGTGTTGAGTTAGTTCCCATTCCCACTGAACAAGAGAATAAATGGACTCTGGAGTAGACCAAGGTCAGACGTGAGAAACTCCTTGGCCAAGCACGTGAGTCCTGCGGCCTGGGGATATGTAACCAACAGAGGGAAGCAAGCAGGGTCATGGGCAGAATGACCTTGAGAAGCCCCTGCCAGCTGGGAGGATGGACCCTGAACTTTCTTACCACCAGTGTCGACTGTTATTTTCTTACATCTGGTCTCACATCTGGAATCAGCCAGATGCTCATTTTAAAGTGATGATGAGGCCTACTCTGATTGCCTCAGGGAGAAGGCAATTTGGTGACACTGTCTTCTGAAGCCTGTCATCTCCATATGGTACCCCCCTTTTCAGCTTTGCTTCGCTGGGCACACCCGCTGAACCATGAAGCTGGGGTGGGGTTGAGGGCAACTGCCTGGGGTGAGGCCTTGCCTCAGACCATCTGTCAGGCACTGAAACCTGCAGGACATTTAAGTTTCTTGGGGGCAGCTCCTTGCCTCCCCCAACTTCCATATCTTGCCTATTGGGGTTTCACCACTTGCTGCCCAGCTGCTTTAGTGTTTCCATTTGATGGCCACATGGGCACTGCTCCCAGCTATGCCTTGGCCTAGTGAAAGCTGAGTTGGTGTATGAAACTGAGCCACAGTCAGGAGCGGCCACTCTTTTTCCCCTCTCCAGCCTTGAGAATCAGCTATGACCCATCCAGATCCTCAGGTCCTCTTCCACACCTTCAGGAAAGAAGGAGCAGGAACCACCAACCAAAAGCCTTTGGGTAGCCTGTGCTGGGACCATTGAGGATGCTTGAGAGGCAATAGCCTGGTCCTGCCTCAAGAAGCTTATAGTCTTGAGGACAGGAGGGGTCCGCTGTGGTCTGAGAGCTCCTAGAGGGAAGTCAAAGTCATGTACTTCACGAATGGTGCTGGCTGTAAACGCAAAAAGTCAGAGAAGGGAGAGAGCCTTGTAAGCCAGGGGTCAAGGAAGGCTTCCTGGAGGAGGTACTGACTAATGAGGATAGGGACAGCCTAGAGCCTCCACACCTGACTTCTTCAGTGCCTGGATTACTGCACTGTGTGTTGGGGGAAGGAGGACTGGAAGCCACTGATTGCTGACAGTGATTCCCAGAAGCTGAAGAGAGAGAGATTGACACAAAGACACAGAGGGCATGTGACAGGGTGGGGATGCTGAGAGGCAGCACTCATTTCTTTTTCTTCTTGGTTTGGGCTCCCCTCATTAGCTCCACGGGGTCCAGCCTTTCTCTCCCTGTCTCAGCATCTTCTTCCTCCTTTGGTAACAGCTCACCTTTGCAGGACTTTCACCTGAATTTCCAGGTGGCGTGGTCCAGGGGGAATGGTTTATGTCTTTTGAGTGGTTTGTCCCCAGCCTACAAGGCTTCTGTTATACTTTATGGCCCCTCTGGCTTTGTCACATTTGACCTTCTCCCTCAACTAGTCAGACATCAGTCTATGGGTGCCCTCGAGGAGCGTCTGATAGATATCTACTTATTTATAGTCTACCTCATTGCAGAGAGATGTGAGGAGGCACTGGGCTGTAATCTCCTCAGAGAGAGAAGTCTGACAGAAACAGTTCATAACATTCAAGGCACTACCTGTTAACAGGCAAAGTGAAGACCACACCCCTCCCATGATTCCCCAGTGCCCATAGGAACTCGGTGCCCTAGGCCAGCTCACAGAGCCTCTCCCCGGGTTGCTCTTGCCACACCTCTCTAGCTTCAGCTTTCACCACTCTTCTCTCACAGTCCACCGGGGCATCCTACAGAGGTGCAGTTTCCAAATCTCTCACTCTGCCCCCTTGGCCTCCTTCTGTTTGCAACACCTCTCCCCCTCTCCACCCTGCTAAAGCCTACCGAACTTTCAAATCCCCACCTGTTCATCACCTCCTCTGAGAAGCCCTCCCTGTCCCTCTGTGCTCCCATGGCACTTGGTGCATGTGTTCACTAGCCGGCCGGCTCCTCCTTTCTTGTAACTAACTGCCTTTTACTTCCTCGCCTCCCTCTGGATTGTAAGCTCTCTGAGGGCAGGGCACTGTCTTGCTCCCCATTGTATAACATGGTGCCTAGCATAGTGTAGGGGCCTTACAAATAGTGTCTGAACAGAGTGAATTGAGCTGGTAAATTCAACAAGGAGGTTGCTGATGGTCATGGGTGGGCAGGTCAGGGAGAGATCGCTCCAGAAAAGGTAGAACTTGGGCTCCGACTGGAAGTGGAGTAATTGTAACCCTACTAACAACACAAATAGCTAACGTTCGCTCTGTGCCAGGCTCTGTTCCAAGGCTTTCTAATTTTAGTCTTACAAAACCCCTGTGAGGTAGACATCATTACCTTCTCAATTTTACAGGTGAGTGGAATGCAAAACAGGAATAATAATCAGTTGATAGAGAAGAAAAGGCATTTCAGGTTAAGATAACAGGATGACAGGAAGCGGATGTAGCTCGAGTGGTTGAGCGCCTGCTTTCCACATATAAGGTTGTGGGTTCAATCCCTGGTACCTCCTAAAAAAAAAAAAAAGAAAAGAAAAGAAAAGAAAACAGGGTGAACAAAGATACAGAGAGATTTGGCATCAAGTGTGTGGAAACCATTGGGGAGAATAGCTTGGATGGAGAGCTTTGTTTAGAGAACCATATGAACAAGAATTGATGAGATCCAGTGGCACTAAATTACAGAGCATCTTTAAATATGGGCTCAGGAGTTTGTCTTGATTTAGGCATTGGGAAGCCATTGTTAATTCCTTAGCAGGAGATTGGTGGGGTGGGATCTGGCCATGGTGTGATGAGTGAATTAGGAAGAACAAAATGGCCAGAAGGAGGGTATTGGCATAACCTCATCCCTCCCTGTTCCTCCAGCCACATAAATTCTTCCTCTTTCATCACTGCCTGCTGTAGGGTGCTGACATGGGTGGTCTTGGGACCCCAGGGCTGGACAGTCAGCTGCAGTTCTCCTGGGACCCCAGGCTCTCTGGCTTGGCCGAAGCTGGCTGCTCAGTACTGTGACCATGACCTGAGCTGGGCTGGATTTCTCCTACATGGTCACTTTTGCTAATGAGAAGCAGTTGTGCTTGCCACGAACATGCAGGAGGCAGAAAGAAAGAACTGCCAGCCTAGGCCCCTGCTTGCTTCTGCGTGTCTCCCACCCTTGTCTGTTTGGGTTCCATTCTTCATCAGCTTCTGACCACCCAGTCCCTCCTAGTGTGCAGTCTACCTGCCCTCAACCCTGGCCCTTCTTTGTGGTTTTCTTTGGATTTCCAGTGCAGAGAAGCCGCCTGGGGTGGGTGTGGAGGTCCCACAGGGCCTGTAAGCCCTTTGTTGGGACCACTTTTCCCAACTTCTTCCTCCTCTATGTACATCTTTCTTCCCTTTCTCCCTATTGTCAGCTAAAGAGCTTGGACTGTATGGGCTCTGAGGTCCTTCTGGTTCTCATGTGATTTTTCTCTTTAATTCTTCCTGTTTTTCCCTCTTTACTCTGTCCTTCACCTCAGTTTTCCAGGGCCTGGAAGCTCTCCTTAGCTGAACAGGACATATCCTTTCCCCTTCTCATCATCAAGCCAAATCCCTCTTATCTTTTGAGACCCCATATCCTCCAGTGAGCCTTCTGTGACCAGTCTACCTTGTCATCGCTCCAGAAAAGGCTGGCTGGGCTCTAGCCCAATGCCCCCCAGCTAGTAAGGCAGCCCAGCCCGATATCCTTGCTTTGCATCTTTGTGGCTTGTCTGGCTGGTTCTCTCAGGATGGGAGGGTGGGGAGGGGCTGAGAGGGGGACAGTGGAGAGGGGAGGAGTAGATAAACACTCTAGTGCTTTCTCTACTGGAAGCATCCAGAATACCTGGTTTCTTGAAGGCAGAGGAAAGAAGCCCAGAGTTGTTCCCTGGCTTACCTCCTCCAGCTCTTCCAAGACTCAGGCACCCCTTCCCTCAGCTCCATTAACCCTTAAACCTTATTCACAAAGGCACTCTTTGGCTGTGTCCATGACTTTGAGCTTTCAGTAGCCCTCTCTGCAGAGCAGGAAACACACCTCCTGCCTCGCCCCGCCCCCTGCCCCCCTCCCACCCCCCAAGTACAAAGGTTGCTGGGAGGTCTGAGGGTTAAGTGCTAGCCCGGACTCCCTCCCCAGCTTGCCCCTTACCCCTGAATGTGTGTCAGAGGCCCACAATCAACTCTCAGGGCCTTGGTCTTTCTCTCTTTACCGAGTCCTTTTTTTTTCCTGTTAATAGCGATGCTGTTGATGGCGCACATATTCCAAAGTAATATGTTCAGGATTAGGCCGCACAATGAGGTTACGACTCCCTCCTGTGCAGCCCCCTCCCAGGGGAGCTTGCCCTGCATCTGGCCGGCGCACATCTGGCTCAGACTCACAGCTGGCCAGATGTTGCATCCCTCTGATCCCAGGCCTACAGCCTCCTCTACACACACACACGATGCACGCACGCACGCACCCACCCCCCTGCTCCATTTAGAGCAATGAAGCACTGAGGTCATCAGCTCTCCAAGGGAGAAGAGGAGGGAACTCAGCCTTGGTGCGATTATTCTTCCCCGTCCACCATGGTAGGGCAGGCAGGCAGGCAGCAGAGGTATGGAAATATCAGGTTCCCTGCTTCCAGCCCAGCCAGGCTGGTAGGAAGGACCCCTTTGAAGCTAGGTTCTAAGTCTGGAGGCTACCTCCCACCTCACCTGGACCAGCTGCTCTTAGCATGTTCCTTGTGTATTTATTTCGGGTGCTCTGGGGTCCTAAGCCACACAAGCTCTCCCATCTCATACTGAGATTCCTCTCTGCACCCTTCTACTGCCCACCCACCCTTTTCCCACCCTTGTCTCAATTTCCTCTTTCCCTTTTCCCCACCTTTTATAGTTCACAGCTTGTGCAGTTTAAAGGACAAAAGGTGCAGAGGCTGGGCCCTGGACCCTCAAATAATTGAGAGGAGATCTGCCAAATTTGTTTGCCCATTGGTGTTGGCAGAAGCTGGGCAGGGAGAGCGGGGGAGGGAAAGGAAACCAGCATTTATTGGGTGCCAACTATGTGTCTGCATCTGGGTTAGGTACTTTAGATATATTATCTTGGTTAATCCTTGCAACTGCTCCACAAGGTACATATTATTACCTTTGTTTTACACATGAGAAAAGTATGGCTCAGAGAAGTTAAATCTCTTGCCCAAGGTCATGGCTAGGAAGAGGCAGAGCCAGAATTCCAAGCCCAATCTGTTTGACAACAAATTATATGCCCTTATGCCATGCTGTCTCCTGGCAACTTACCTACCTGCAGGTTCTCCCTTCCTGGCCATTGTATTCCCTGGACCTTCCAGGGCTGAGTCCCTGGGGCAGCAAGCTTTGGCCTTCCTGCCAGGGTAGGCAGGGTTGCTGGGGCAAGCCAGGGGGAGGGTGTGCAACAAGGGGGACTGGGCTGAGTTTGCTATGTTGTAACCAGTTGGGTTTTCTGCATGGTTGGTCAAGGGCCTGGGGACTGAGGCCTCAGAAACACAATTAGGAGTTGAGAAAGATGGATGGTGTAGGATAAAAGGCAGGCAGATGGGCCAAGGAGGCATCCATGGGGAACTTGGGAGCTTTCCATGACTGTGGGGCAGAATGAACTTCATTAGGGGGAAAGAAGGGAGCCACAGAGCCCAGACTGCTATTGTTGCCTTATCATTCCATCAACCCACCAAAAGCCTCCCAGCAGTCAGAACATTCCAAGGGCCCTCACGGAGCCCTTTTTCCTGACCACACAATGTGGTATCTCAGAGCTGCAGCAAGAGGTGGGCAGTCACCCTTCAGTCTGGCCATAACTGACTAGGTACCCATGGAAGCTCCAGCATTTGGCTGGACTTGAAAGGGAGGAACAACGGATGACCTCAGCCCTGCCTCCCCAATACCAAGCCACAGGCAGGCAGACACATACACACATGCAAACTTCTCCCCCACCCACAGACAAACACAAACACAGTTCTGTATCTCTGCCTCGAACAAAACTGTCACTTTAGAGATGAAGTTAAAGCAGGCAAGTGACTTGTCCAAGGTCACATAGCCAGCACATTTGTATTTTATGCTTAGTCTGCATCCAGAGCTTATCCTACTATAGCAGGGGTTCTTAACCAGGGGTCCATGGAAAGATTTCAGGGGGTCCGTAAGCTTGAATTGGAAAAAAAATCAACTTATTATCTTTATTTTCTCTGACCTCTAACTGAAAGCTAGCACTTGCTTTACTTATGAATGTATGCAATAAATTATAGTAATATTCATTTCATATCACATTACAGTTGTTGCATATCTTGAAAAATCGCTTATGCTCATCCATACTTCGAGATTACAGTAATTGTTAGACCTGATGCTAGCTGGATGTCATAAAACTATCTGCCGCTACATTCTGAGACAGGGTCCATGGTTTTCACCTGACTGGCAAAGGGGTCTGTAGAACAAAAAGGTTAAGAACCCGTGCTCCATAGGGAGGCAGCATGAGGCTTGGGAGACATACAAACCTCGATTGAAATTCCAGTTCTACCTCTTTCCTGCAGTGTGACTTAACATCTTGGAGGCTTGGTTTGCTTTTCGGTGAACTTGCAGGTTTGCAGTGAGGATTCGAGACAACAAAGTAATAGCTTGCTAAATGGCAGCAGTGGCCAGGATATTGACAGGGCTAGTATCAGGATGTGGCTAGATGGGGCCGGGTTAGGGGCCAAGATGGTGGGTAAGGACGCTGGCAGTGATAATGGAAGTGATGGTAACCATTGTTTGTGAAGTGGTCCTCTGTGTGGGGGACAAGGTAAAGTCTATCCGGGAGTCCAGAGCTGATTCTTTCCCACATCTAGAGATGTCGGAATGTGGGAACCCTGAGGTTGGATGCAACCAGATTTCAGGTGCAATGAAATCATGTAGACCTGGTTTAATTCTGGAGTGTGGAGAGTATATGCCCCAGCAAAGGAGGTAGCTGTGATTGTAGGTATCTGCAGGAAGAATGGTCAGTTTGGGAAGTCCAAGACATCACTCCCACTCTGATTCCCCAGGAAAGGGCAGGTCACAACACAGTTTTGGGACCAGCCTCATCCTAGAGAAGTGGAAACGGGAAGATGCCCTGAGGTTTCAGTGAAAGGAGAGATGTTAGCTCTCTCAGTATCACAGAATTTTCTACTTTGAAAGGAGCTAAATGTTCTGTAGAAGGCATATCACACCTTAGGTATGAGAGAAGTGCTGGAACCTCCAGCCCTGGGTTTCAGTTCCCAAGAGATGGGCAGCTTTCTTCTGGGCTGGGTCAGGATAGTTTTGCCAGTCAGAAAGGGGACCAGCATCAGCTGTCTGTATCCCTGGAATGGGGAGTTTGACCTTTTGGGGGACATATTAGAAGTGTTGAAATAGAGTTTGGTTCAAAGGCAGCTCTACCCCAGGGAGCCTGAAATTCTTTTCCTAATTATGATCCTTTGAAATAATCCTTTTAATCAAGTTTCCCCTAGGAAAAGTCTAGAATGCCATTCTTTTAACAAATTTTCATGTCTTTGTCACAGACATGCCAGTCCCAGCAGCTCTTTGCTATTTAGACAGAAGTGGGAGCCGTGCAAAGAATGAAGTAATTCCAGCTGTCCTTTGGGAGACCTCACCCCCTGGCCAGCCTTCTTTCCTGGGTTTGGGAGTGTCTGTTGCCTCCTTTTTCTTATATGCCAAAGTTGAGGTGGTCAGGGCTTGTGTAAGGAAACTGGTAAATATGAACACCCAGCTATGGCTAGATACCAAGCAGGGCCTTATTTAGAAGCAACAACCTATGTATAAATCTAAGGGATGTGAATTTTGAGGGCTTCAGGAAAGTTCCCTGCACCAAATAGCAGCCCTACTGGGGTCAGTCCTTAGCCTCAGATACTCTTCTTAAGTAAAATGTCAATAATATGTAGTCTTTTGTGATTGACTTCTTTCGTTTAACATAATGTTTTTGAAGTTCATTTTATAGCATGTATCATCAGTACTTCATTATTTTTTATTGCCAAATAATATTCCATTGTACAGATATACCACATTTTGTTTATCCATCCATCAGTTGATAGACATTTGAGCTGTTTCTACTTTTGGTCTGTTATGAATAATGCTGCAATGAGTATTCATGTACAAGTTTTTGTGTGGACATGTTTTCATTTCTCTTGAGTATATAAATAGGAGTGGGATTGCTGGGTCATATGCTAACTTTATGTTAAACCTTTTGAGGAATTGCCAGGCTATTTTCCAAAGTGGCTGCACCATTTTACACTACTATCAGCAGTGAATGAGGATTCTAATTTCTCCACATCTTTGCCAACACTTGGTATTATCTATCTTTATGATTATAGCCATCCTAGTAAGTGTGAAGTGGGATCTCATTGTGGTTTTGATTTACATTTCCCTAAGAACTAATGACGTTGAGCATCTTTTCATGTGTTTAGTGACCATTTGTATATCTTCTTTGGAGAAATGTCTATTCATATCCTTTGTCCATTTTTAATTGGGTTATTTATCTTTTTATTATTGAGTTTTAAGAGTTCTTCATATATTCTAGATACATGTCTTTTATCAGATAAATAATTTTCAAATTTCTCTCCCATTTTGTGAGTTGTCTTTTCACTTTCTTGATGGATTTGTTTGAAGCACAAAATTTTTAAATTTTGAGCAAGTCCAATTGATCTTTTCTTTCCTTTGATTGCTTATACTTTTGGCATTATATCTAAGAAATCATTGCCAAATCCAAGATCACAAAAATTTACCCTTATATCCTTTTCTAATAATTTTATACTTTTAGCTCTTACATTTAAGTTTTTTGATCCATTTTGAGTTAATTTTTGTATATTGTGTGAGGTAAGGGACCAACATCATCTTTTGTATGTGGCTATCCAGTTGTCCCAGGACATGTGTTGCAAAGACTATTCTTTCCCCATTGAATTATTTTGGCACCCTTGTTGAAAATCAGTTGACCATAAATGAAAGGGTTTATTTCTGGATTCTCATTTCTATTCCATTGATCTTATGCCAGTACCACACTGTTTTGATTCTGTAACTTTGTGCTAAGTTTTGAAATGTAGAAGTATGAGTCCTCTGACTTTATTCTTCTTTTTCAAGATTGTTTTGTCTATTCTGGGTCCCTTGTCAAATTGAATTTTAGGATCAATTGGTCAATTTCCACAAAGAAAACAGATGGAATTTTGAAAGGGGGTAGTTCAATTTGGAAAGTATTGCCATCTTAATGATATTGAGTCTTCTAATCCATGAAAATGCAATGTCTTTCCATTTATTTAAATCTTCTTCAATTTCTTTCAATAATGTATTTTGTAATTTTCAGGATTTTTTAAAATTTCTTTTGTTCAATTTATTCCTAGGCATTTTACTCTTTTGTTGCTATTATAATTTCATTTATTAATTTTACTTTCTGATTATAATTTTCAAGTATATAAAAATACAATTGATGTTTATATATTACTTTTTTAACAAATCAATTTTATTGATACATTTTAATAAAGCATTCAATCCATCCAAAGTATACAATCAATGGTATTTGGTATAATCACATAGTTGTGCATTCATCACTTCAGTCATAATTAGAACATTTTCATTATTCCAATAATAATAATAATAAACAAAAAATAGGCAAAAAAACTTACCACCTCTCAATCTCTCTATGCTTCCTCTGCCGTACATTGCTGCTATTCTGTTTCTGTCTCTCTACTTTATTTGTATTTATATTTTGTATAGATGGAGTCAAGCAGTATGTAGTACTTGGTGTCTTGTATCCTGTAATCTTGTTGACACATTTGTAGCTCTAGTAGTTTTTTAGTGGATTCTTTAGGATTTTCTGAATATATAACCTTGCCATCTGTGAATAGAAGCTGTTTTACTTCTTCCTTTCCAATTTGGATGCTGTTTATCGAATTTTAGTGACTATATTTTTGATGTAGAAAAAAATCAAAAGAAAAACAATATTTATGACACATGAAAATTTTATGAAATTCAAATTTCAGTGTCCATAAATAAAGTTTTATTGGATGAGCTAGCCATGCTTATTTGTATTCATACTGTCTGGCTGTTTTTGCACTATGATAGCCGAGTTGAATAGTTGTGATATAGACCATACATGACACTGTCATCACTTCACATTGCTGCTCTGTGCACTATAAACTGCAGTGACACAGTTATACCTTGATGGTGTTTCACGTGGCACGTGTATTACTGTCCCAGGGCATTTTATTTCATTTTTTATTACCATTTGATGTCTTTTTTTTTAAGAAAGTACTGGGCCTTGAACCCAGGACTTTGTACATGGGAAGCAGGCACTCAACCACTGAGCTACATCTGCTTGCCAGTGACAGTTGTTTTTTTTTTATTTCATTTGTTTGATTTTAAGACGTACATCAAACCTGGAACCTCATACATGGGAAGCAGGCACTCAACCACTTGAGTTACATCTGCCCCCCGAATTTGATCAGTTTTGACAAATGTGTATGGTCATGTAAACACAATCAAGCTATAGAATATTTTCCATTGTCCCCAGAAAGTTCCCTCATGTCTCAGGCAATCACTGGTTTGCTTTCTGTTACTACAGATTAATTTTATCTTTCTGGAATTTTGTTTAAATGGAATCACACAGGACATACTCTTTGGTGTCCGGTTTCTTTAACTCAGCATAATGCTTCTGAGATTCATCCATGTTGTTGCATGTATCAATCGTTCCTTCCTCTTTATTGCTAAATAGTATTTACCTGTATGGATATACCACAGTAAATTTATCCATCCACCTGCTGATGGACATTTGTGTTTTATCCAGTTTTTGATAATTAAAATTAAAACTGCTATGGAGGTTTGTAGACAAGTCTTTGCATGAATATATTTTCACTTCTCTTGGATAACTATCTGGGAGTGCAATGGCAGAGTGATATAGTAGGTATCTGTTTAACTTTTTAAGAAACTACCAGACTGTACTATTTTACTTTCCCAATAGCAGTTCATGAGATTTCCAGTTGTTCCACATACGTAGCGATCTACGTATAGCAATGATCATTCTTTCTAATTTTGGCCATTTTAAATGGGTGTATAGTGGTACTTTATTGTGGTTTTAATTTTCACTTTCCTGATGACAAATGATGGTAAACATCTTCCCATGTGCCTATTTGTCATTAACATGTCTTTTTTTATTTAAATGTCTGTTCAAATAGTTTGTCCATTTTTAAAATTATTTTTTTAATATTACTTAGTTATAAGAGTATTTTTATATAGTCTAAGTATAAATCATTTGTCATATATGTTTTACAGATTTTTCCCAGTCTGTAGTTTGCCTTTTCATTTTCATAACAGTTATTTGAAGAGCAGAAGTTTTTAATTTTGAAGTCCAGTTTATTGCTTTTTTTCTTTTATATTTCATGTGTTTTGAGTCCTGTTTGAGAAATTTTTGCCAAACCCAAGTCACTAAGAATTTCTCATATGTTTGCTTTTTAGATGTTTTATGATTTTAGCTATTATATCTAGGTATATGATCCATTTGAGTACATTTTTTTATATGGTGTGAGGTAAGAATCAAAGTTCAATTTTTTTGTGCATGGCTATCCAGTTGTTTCAGTACCATTTGTTGAAAAGATTATCCTTCCCCCAAAAAAATCCCCTTAATTGTCTTGGAACCTTTGTTGAAAATCAATTGATTTCTGGATATTCTATTTTGTGCTATAATCTATATGTCTATATATTTATGCCAATACCACATTGTTTATCATAGCTTTATTATAAGTCTTGAAATCAGGTAGTATAAGTTCTCAGACCTTTTTCTTCTTTTCTGAAATGGCTTTGTTTATTCTATTTCTGCTGCATTTCCATCTACGTTATAGAATCAGCTGGGATTTTATTAGAATTTCAATAAATTGATAGATCAATTTAAAAATTTCACATCTTAACAACTTTGATTCCTTTGATCTATGAACATGATATATCTCTCCATTTATTTAGATCTTTTTTCCCTCAGTAATGTTTTGTAGTTTTCAGTGTGTAATTTTAAACACTTTTTTTCATATTTTTTATGCTATTGTAAATGATATTGTTTAAATTTCAATAATTTTTTTAGAATATTTCATTGCCCTGTAAAATTTCTCATGTTCTGGGTAATTACTGCTAGTATATAGAAATATGTGTGGTTTTTAATAATGATCTGTATCCTGCATCTTTGTTGTACTCACTTATTAGTTTGGCTAGCTTTTTGTGTGTGTATGTGTGTGTATTCCTTAGGATTTTCTTCATAGACTACCATGTAATCTGTGAATGTAGACAGCTTTACTTCTTTTCAAATCTGCACAATGTTTTCTCTATATTGCTTTTTTGCACTGGTTAGGACCTATAGTACAATGTTGAATAAAAATGATAAGAACAGACATCCTTTCCTTATTCCTGATCTTAGAGAGAAAATATTTAGTCTTTAACCATTAAGTATGATGTTAGCTGTAGCTTTTCCTACATGCCTTTTACCAGATTAATGAAATTTCGTTTTATTTCTGAATTTGGTGTTGGAGTTTGTCAAAAGTTGTGTCTGCAGCTATTGAAATGATCATATGTATTTTTAGTGTGTTAATAAGATGAATTACATTGATTTTTTTTTAAAGATTTATTTATTTCTTCCCCCACCCCCACATTGTTTGTACTTGCTGTCTGCTCTCTGTGTCTGTTCATTGTGTGCTCATCTTCTTTTTAGGAGGTACCGGGAACCAAATTTGGGACCTCCCATGTGGAAGGGAGGCATCCAATGGCTTGAGCCACCTCCATTCCCTGCTTATTGTGTCTCTCATTGTGTTTCCTTGTTGTATCTCTTTGTTGCATCATCTGTTGCATCAGCTCGCCATGCCAGCCCATCATGTAAGCCCTCTGTCTTGCTCGTTTTCTTTAGGAGGAACCAGGAACTGAACCCGGGACTTCCCATGTGATAGACAGGCACCCAACTGCTTGAGCCACATTAGCTTCCCCATTGATTGATTTTTGAACGTTAAACCCGTCTTGCAATCCTGAAATAAACTCCACTTGGTCATAATTTATTATTCTTCAAAATATTGCTAGGTTTGTTTTCTAAAATTTAGTTAATAATTGTGTCTATGTTCATGAGGGATGTTGGTTTGTAGTTTTCTTTTTTTGTAATGTCTTTGTCTGGTTTTGGTATCAGGGCAATACCAGCCTCAGAATGATTTGGGAAGTGTTTCCTTATCTTATACTTTCAGCAAGAATTTGTGTAGAATTGATGTTATTTCTTCCTTAAATGTTTGGTAGAATTTACCCTGAAGCTATGTGGGCCTAGAGCTTTCTCTTTTGGAAGGATTCTAACTACAAATTCAATTACTTTAACAGATATAGGGCTAGTTTTTAAATCTAATTTTAAAACTTCTTGCATGAGTTTTAGTAGTTTCTATCCTTCAAGGAATTTTCTCCTTTCATCTAAATTATTGGCATAACATTATTATCCTTTTATGTTTGTGGGTCTGTAGTGATGTCCCCTCTTTCATTCATGATATTGGCAATTTGTGTCTTCTCTTTTTCCTGATTAGTCCGCATATAAGTTTATCAATTTTATTGATCTTCTCAAAGAACCAGCTGTTAGTTTCGCTGATCTTCTCTATTGTTTTTCTGTTCTCTATTTTGTTTATTTCTGTTTTTACCATTATCCTCTTTATTTGGAATTTAATTTAATCTTTTTTTTTTTTCTAGTTTCTTAAGGTGAAAGCTTAGGTCATTGACTTGAGACTTCTCCTCTTTTCTAATATAAGGATTTAATTCCTTAAGTTTCCCTCTAAATGGTGCTTAACCTTCATTCCACTAAATTTGAAATGTTGTATTTTCATTTCCTTCTATTAAAAATATTTTCTAATTTTCCTAGTGGTTTCTTCTTTGGCCCATGGGTTATTTACAAATGTACTGTTTAGTTTACAAGTATTTAGTGATATTCCAGGTATCCCTCTGTTATTTATTTCTACTTTAATTCCATTATGATCAAATAACACACCTTGACCTTGTATGATTTGAATTTTCAAAATTTATTGAGATTTGCATTATGGCCCAGAATGTGTTCTAGCTTAGTAAATATTCTGTAGGTTCTTGAAATTAATATGTACTGTTATTATTCAGTGGAGTGTTCTATAAATTTTAATTAGGTCAGGTTGGATGATAGCATGGTTCAGGTCTTCTATATCCCTATTGATTTTCTGTTTACTTATTCTATCAGTTATTGAGAGAGGATGTTGATATCTCCAATTATCATTGTGCATTTGTCTATTTCTCCTTTCAATTCTATCAATTTTTGCTTCATGTATTTTAAAGCTCTGTTATTAGGTGCATAAATATTTAGGATTGTTATGTCCTGGTAATGAGTTGACCCTTTAACATTATGAATTGACCCATGTTCTCCCTGCTAATATTCTTTGCTCTGGAATCTACTTTGTCTGATATTAATATAGTCACACCAGCCTTCTTTTGATTAATGTTAGCATAATATATCTTTTTCTATCCTTTTCCTTTTAACTTAAGCAGTTGTGTCTGTTTGTTTGTTTGTTTTTTTAATCTAATTAAAAAACCTCAGCCTTTTAATTGGGATGTTTATACTATTTACACTTAAAGGTGATTATTAATATGGTTGGATTTAAACCTACCATTTTACTATTTTCTATTTATCCCATCTGTTCTTTGTTCTCTTTTTCCTCTTTTTTGTTGTTCAATTTTATCTCCTTTATTGGCTTACTAGCTATACTTTTTTGTTTTGACTTGTGTTTTAGTGATTGGTATATATCTTTACTTATCACAGTCTATCTTCAAGTAATATTATACCATTTCATATAGAGTATAAAAACCTTTCATCAGTAACTTTCATTTTCCATCTCTTAGCCTTTTTGCTGTTGTTATACATTTTACTTCTACATATGTTATAAACTCCAAAATACATTGTTATTATTTTTGTTTTACATAGATAGTTATCTTTTTTTTTTTTTCATTAAAAAATTTATTGAAGGGAGCTGATGTGGCTCAAGTGATTGAGCTCCCCCCTCTCACATGGGAGGTCCAGGGTTTGGTTCTCCCGGTGCCTCCTGAGAAAACAAAAATGAGCAACAAGCAAAACATATGAAAAAACCAACCCAGGGAAGCTGATGTGGCTCGGTGGTTGAGCGCTGGCTTCCCACATATAAGGTCCCATGTTCAGTCCCCAGCCCCCGGTACCTCAAAATAAATAAATAAACAAACAAACAAACAAACAAATAAATAAATTTATTGAAGTATATCACTTATACATAAACATACATAAACAATAAGTCTGTAGTAAAAGTTGAGAACTTACAAAAAAACATGCATATACATCATACAGGGCTCTCAGACCTCACCCTACTACCAATACCTTGCATTGTTGTGAAACATTTTTAACAAATGATGAAAGACCATCCTCAAAATATTACTACTAACCAAAGTATCTTACATTTGATGTATCTTTCCCCCCACCCACCCTATTATTTTTTTAATATATTTTTTTATTACAGAAGTTATGAACTTACAAAACAATCCTGCACATGTGCAGAATTCCCATACAACATCCCTCCATCAACACACCACACCATGGTGGAACATTTGTTACAGATTATGATATAATATCTTCAGACTATTACCACTAACCATTGTCCATAGGGTACATTTGGCACACTTTTTCCATACTCCCCCATTATTAACACAGTACATCTTTGGCATAGATGCATGAATCTTACAGTATTGCTGTTAACCACAGTTCATAGGTCTCTCTAGTTGTATTTTTCCCATGCTTCTGCACATTCCCACCAGCCTGCCATAGTGACATACATGTTCTCTAGCTCACAAAGGACACTTGTATCTGTACAATCAACCACATTTCTCATCCACCTCTGGGTTTACTGTGTTATTCAGACGCTAGTTACCATCAACTCTATACATTTCCACACTTTTACAGTGAAGTTAATTAAAACTTCTACATACATTAAGCATCAGTAGTCAATCTCAGTCCTCCTCTTATCTCCTTTAAGAATCCACCACCTACCACCAGGTCTTGAAGATGTTTTCCTACATTTTCTTCTAGAAGCTTTATGGTTCTTGCTTTTATATTTAGGTCTTTGATCCATTTTGAGTTAATTTTTGTATGATATAGGGGTTCTCCTTCTTTCTTTTGGCTACGGATATCCAGTTCTTCCAGCACCATTTGTTGAATGGACTGTTCTGCCCGAGCTGGGTGGGTTTGACAGGTCTGTCAAAAATCACTTGACAATAGGTGTGAGAGTCTGTTTCTGAACAATCAATTCAGTTCCACTGGTCTATGTGTCTGTCTTTATGCCAGTATCATGCTGTTTTTACCACTGTAGCTAGGTAATATGATTTAAAGTCTGGAAATGAGAGTCTTCCAGGTTCGTGTTTCCTTTTTAAGATGTCTCTGGCTATTTGGGACCCTTCACCTTTCCAAATAAATTTGATAATTGTGTTTTGTTTTTGTTTTTTTTTTTACTTTATTTTGTACATTTAATAATTGAAAATATAAACAATTAAAAACTAAAAAGTAAACACAGATGAATAAATATATACATTTCTCAATTAAGTGTACTGGATACATATAAAATTTGTTTTGAATCAAACAATACATTACACAATATATTTGGTTCATAGTAATGCATTCAGACAGTATTTGTCCTTTGGTGTCTGGCTTGCCTCGCTCAACATAATGTCCTCCAGGTTCATCCATGTTGTCATATGCTTTATGACTTCATTTCTTCTTACTGCTGCATAATATTCCATTGTGTGAATAGACCACAGTTTGTTTATCCATTCGTCTGTTGATGGACACCTAGGTTGTTTCCACCTTTTGGCAATGGTGAATAATGTTGCTATGAACATCCATGTGCAGATGTCTGTTAGTGTTACTGCTCTCAGTTCTTCTGGGTATATAGCCAGTAGTGGTATTGCTTGGTAACGTGGCAAGTCTATATTCAACTTCTTTAGGAACTGCCAGTCCTCCATAGTGGCTGTACCATTCTACATTCCCACCAACAGTGAAAAAGTGTTCCTATCTCTCCACATCCTCTCCAACACTTGTAGTTCTCTGTCTTTTTAATAGTGGCATTCTGATGGGTATGAAATGATATCTCATTGTAGTTTTGATTTGCATTTCCCTAATCATGAGTGATGCTGAGCATTTCTTATGTATTTTTTTGCCATTTGTATTTCTTCTTTGGAGAAATGTCTCTTCAAGTCTTTTGCTCATTTTTAATTGGGTCGTTTGTCTTTTTATTGTTGAGTTGTAACATCTCTTTACATATCCTGGATATTAAACCCTTATCAGATATGTGATTTCCAAATATTTTTTCCCATTTAGTTGGCTGCCTTTTCACTCCTTTGACAAAGTCCTCAGAGGTGCAAAAGTGTTTAATTTTGAGGAGGTCCCATTTATCTATTTTTTCTTTTGTTGCACATACTTTCAGTGTAAGGTCCAAGAAACCACCACGTACTACAAGGTCTTGAAGATGTTTCCCTACATTTTCTTCGAGTAGTTTTATGGTCTGGCCTTTATATTTAGATCTTTGATCCATTTTGAGTTGATTCTTGTATAGGGGTGAGATAGGGGTCCTCTTTCATCCTTTTGGTTATAGATATCCACTTCTCCCAATACCATTTGTTGAAGAGACTGTTTTTTCCCATTAGCTGGGCTTGGTAGGTTTGTCAAAAACCAGTTGACTGTATAGGTGAGGGTATATTTCTGGGTTCTCAATTCTATTCCACTGATTGATGTGTCTATCTTTATGCCAGTACCATGCTATTTTGACCACTGTGGCTTTGTAATATGTTTCAAGGTCAGGCAATGAAACTCCTCCCATGTCACTCTCCTTGTTTAGAATGCTTTTGGCTATTTGGGTGCACTTACCCTTCCAGATGAATTTGGTAATTGCCTTCCCTAATTCAGTAAAATAAGCTGTTGGGATTTTGCTTGGTATTGCATTGAATCTATAAATCAACTTGGGTAAGAGTGACATCTTATGATATTTAATCTTCCAATCCATGAACACGGAATGTCTTTCCATTTGTTTAGGTCTTTTTAAATTTCTTTTAGCATTGTTTTGTAGTTTTCTGCATATAGGTCCTGTACTTCATTGGTTAAATTAACTCCTAGGTATTTGAGTCTTTTGGTTGCTATTGAAAATGGAATTTTTCCCCTGATTTCCTCCTCAGGTTGTTCAGTACTAGTGTACAAAAGCATTACTGATTTTTGCATGCTGATCTTGTATCCTGCCACTTTTGCTGAACTCATTTATTAGTTCAAGTAGCTTTGTTGTGGATACTTCAGGATTTTGTAAGTACGGGATCATATCATCCATAAACAGTGAGAGTTTTACTTCCTCTTTTCCTATTTGGATGCCTTTAATTTTTCTTCTTGCCTAATTGCCCTAGCTAGGACTTCTAGTACAATGTTGAATAACAATGGTGACAGTGGGCATCCTTGTCTTGTTCCCAATCTTAGAGGGAAAGCTTTCAAACTTTCCCCATTGAGTATGATGTTGGCTGTGGGTTTTTCATATATGCCTTTTATCATATTGAGGAATTTTCCTTTTATTCCTATCTTTTGAAGTGTTTTTATCAAAAAAAGGATGCTGGATTTTGTCGAATGCCTTTTCTGCATCTATTGAGATGATCATGTGTTTTTTTTTCATTCAATTTGTTAATGTGGTATATTACATTGATTTTCTTATGTTGAGCCAGCCTTGCATACCAGGAATAAATCCCACTTGGTCGTGATGTATAAGTCTTTTTTTGATATGCTGTTGGATTCGATTTGCAAGTATTTTGTTGAGAATTTTTGCATCAATGTTCATTAGAGAGATTGGTCTGTAATTTTCTTTTCTTGTAGAATCTTTATCTGGCTTTGGTATTAGGGTGATCTCGGCTTCATAAAATGTGTTGGGTAATTTTCCCTCCTCTTCAATTTTTTGGAAGAGTTTAAAGAGGATTGGTGTTAATTCTTTTCGAAATGCTTGGTAGAATTCACCTGTGAAGCCATCTGGTCCTGGACATTCTTTGCTGGGAGATTTTTGATGACAGATTCAATCTCCTTGAATGTGATTGGTTTGTTAACTTCTTGTATTTCTTGTAGCATCAGTGTAGGTTGGTTGTGCATTTCTAGAAATTTGTTCATTTCATCTAGGTTGTCTAGTTTGTTGGCATATAGTTTCTCATAATATCATCTTATGATTCATTTTACTTCTGTGGGATCATTTGTAACTTCCCCCCTTTCATTTCTGATTGTATTTATTTGCATCTTCTCTCTTTTTTCCTTTGTTATTCTAGCTAGGGGGTTGTCAATTTTATTAATCTTCTCAAAGAACCGGCTTTTGGTTTTGTTCCTTTTCGCTATTGTTTTTCTGTTCTCATTTTCATTTATTTCTGCTCTAATCTTTATTATTTATTTCCTTCTGCTTGCTTTGGGATTTGTTTGCTGTTCTTTTTCTAGTTTCTCTAGTTGTTCAGTTAAATCTTTGAGTTTAGCTCTTTCTTGTTTTTTAATACAGGCATTTAGGACTATAAATTTCCCTCTCAAGACTGCCTTCACTGTATCCCATAAGTTTTGATACATTGTGTTCTCATTTTCATTTGTCTCAATATATTTACTGATTTTACTTGCAATTTCTTCTTTGACCCACCAATTATTTAGGAGTATGTTGTTCAGTCTCCACACATTTACAAATTTATTTTTTTCCTGTCTGTCTATTATTGATTTCTAGTTTCATTCCATTATGATCTGAGAAGGTGCTTTGTATAATTTCAATCTTTTTATATTTTTTGAGAGCTGCATTGTGACCTCTCATGTGGTCTATCCTGGAGAAAGATCCATGGGCACTTGACAAGAATGTATAATCCTCTGAGTTTGGATGCAGTGTTCTGTATATGTCTGTTAGGTCTAACTTGTTTATCATATTGTTCAAGTTCTCTGTTTCCTTGCTGATCTTCTGTCTAGTTGTTCTATCTAATGATGTGAGTGGGGTGTTGAAGTCTCCAATGATTAGTGTAGAAACGTCTATTTCTCCCTTCAGTTTTGCCAGAGTTTGTCTCATATATTTTGGGGCACCCTGGTTAGGTGCATAGATATTTATGACTGTTGTATCTTCCTGGTGGATCGTCCCTTTTATTAATATATAATGCCCTTCTGTATCTCTTATAAATTCTTTGCATTTAAAGTCTGTTTTGTCTGATATTAGTATAGCTACCCCTGCTCTTTTCTGGTTACTATTCGCATGGAGTATCTTTTTCCAACCTTTCACTTTCAGCCGGTTTGTATCCCTGGGTCTAAGGTGAGTTTCTTGTAAGCAGCATATGGATGGCTCATGTTTTTTTTATCCACTCTATCAGTCTGTATCTTTTGACTGGGGAGTTTAATCCATTCACATTCAATGATATTACTGTAAATGCA
>JAQZBX010017907.1:12646-35200 GCA_029593785.1 Cabassous unicinctus | reverse complement strand
ACTGATCTGCATTTTGTCATATTGTATATAAATGGTATCATATATATTCTTTGTGTCTGGCTTCTTTCACTACTGTAATTATTTTGAGATTTACCCATGTTTTTATGTGTATCAGTAGTCATTTCTTTACACTGCTGACTAATATTCCATTCTATGGATGCGCCGTATTTTGTTTATCCATTTACCTGTTAGATTGCTTCCAGTTTTTGACTAATGTAAATAAAACTGCCATGAATATTTGTGTACACATCTCACTGCAGACATATGTTTGCATTTCTCTTGGGTTAAAACCTAGGAATGAAATGACTTTTTAAGAAATCAGGACAGGGCATTTTTGTTAAATCCAGCCACGAAGCAATGCAGACACATTTATATTTTGGAAGGTTTAATTTTTCTACATAAATGGATAGAACTGGGGGGAAGGATGGCAGGTAAAGGCTTTCCATAAAAATGCATGCTGAAAATGTGCTTTTATATTATATCTCAAAATAGATATGAATGGAGTGAATTCTGTTCATACAAATACCAACACAGGTACAGGAGCTAGGGCTTGATTGCCACCGTTTCCTGGCTGTGAGATTTGGATCAGTTACTCAACCTCTGTAGGGCTCCATTTCCTCATCAGTGAAACGAGCATAAAAGTAGTGGAGTGACATTTTAGAAGGGTGCTGTAAGAATAAAATGAGAAATTCTCTATAGCAATCCTAGCGCAATGCCCAGACGTATCAAGTCTAAAGGTATTAAGGTGTTGTCATCATTATCTTTAGGGAGTTATTTTAATGGTATCATCGCAGTTAAGTGCCTAAGCATTGGAGACAAAACACTAAACAAAAAACCACTGCGTTGTTATTCAACATGTTTTGTTGGTCACTGTGTGCATCTGGTCCTTACTTTTTGGTTAAGTGTGCCCAAATTACTGCTCTGGGAGCTTCAAGTTGTAGACATGTTGCTCCAGATAACTTTTAAGACTCAGGGTTGTTTTGTGAATTAGCCAAGTGGCTCCAAGCTGGTTTCATGCTTAATTCAGGAAAGAATTCAGAAAGATTGGCAAATGCCTCAGTATCTTGTTTCCTCCCAAAAAGCAGGTTTTTTTCTTAGATCCAGCTCACAGAAAGTCTCTAGGCCAGGGGTTCTTAACCAGTGGTCCGTGAGCTTGAATTGAAATTCAAAGAAACATTATTCTTGTGGGGACGAGTTGGTGTGGGTGTGATATATTTATTAAGTAATACACAGTATAGTGTGGACTTAGTAAGGGGTCGGTGGTTTTCACCCGACTGGCAAAGGGGTCCGTGGAACAAAGAAGGCTAAGAACCCCTGGTCTAGGCCTTTCGGTATATTGTTAGGAACATAGAAACAACCTCTTCAGGTTAAATGCTATGTTAAAATTGTATTAATTAAAAATGAGAATATACCGGTGTTCAGTTGTTAACTAGGGCATAATAGAAGCTTGCCTCTTTAAAGTGCAAAATAAAGAATGGAAAGTTACATAAGGCTTGACGTTGTCACATATCGGACAGATTTGAAGCTGCAGATTGCCATCGCCATATTATGTAAAGTTTTGTTGTATATAGGATAAAATTTTGTCTCTACCTAATGGTGACATTAACTTGTTAAACTAAGCATTGGTCAGATAAGTTTGGCTAGGATAGATTTTTCAAGGAACATTCTTATTTAGTTGCATCAAAACCACACTCAAAATATTATAAATCATTTAAAATGAATTCAATTAATAATTCAGGTTTATTCTTTGATAATCTATACTATCTAGTTTGAACCATCCTCTATACTTGATCTTTATTCCTAAATAGGAATACTGTGTGTATATATATAGATAGATAGATAGATATTTATAGCACTATACTATTATACTAGATACAGTATAATATTAATAGTGTGTATATATGTGTGTGTGCGTACGTGTATCGTACGCACACACACTATAATAAAGCGCTTAGGTGACAGTGTCAGAGGCTTTCCAAGTCCTTTCAGGGACTTGTCCAAGAATTACAGATGTTTGGCCTCTCATTTTTGAATAGGGCCTGCATCAGATCTGTCATTTTCAATCCTTAAGACCCACTAATTTCTCTAACACACAGAAATCTCTGAGCTGTTCTATTTTTAGAACCGTGAGCAGGTGGAAGTTGATTTTTGGCGATTGTTACTGTGGCTGTGATCAGAAGATGCGTGACCAGTATTATTTGCTTATATCAGGGTGACAGCAAAAGAATTTGAAACGGAATCCACCATGTGTGCTGTTGTTAATTATTTGATTTGTTCAGTGCAGCTCAGCACTAATTCTCACAATATCAGACATTTATAATCTGATGATATGTAAATGACTGGGGAGAAGTATGAAAAGTGTCTCATAGCAGGAAGCTTGAGCTTATTGAAAAAGTTATTAAGTCTCAATATTAAAACCAAGATGAAAAACCTGGTGGCAGACTCCAGGTTACTAAATAGATATTTGTTTTTAACTCTTCTTAAAGATCTTAGAATACACATAAAACCAACACAATTGATTTAAAGGACAACAGATAGAGTCCCAAAGACTTTTTAAAAATTGTTACAAAAGAATTTGTGAAATTTCCCTGCAAAGTGACCAGGTGATTGGATATAATATCGATGTAAACAGACAATGGCACGCTTGTTTTGAAAGGGACTTGAGAATTCATATCTTTGCAGGGAAGAACTGCTGTTTGCTTACACCACCTTTACACCAGTCTGATAAAAACAACTAACACACGGTAGGTAAGGTTGCCAGATAGTGAAGCAGTGTGGTGTGGCTAAGAGACTGCACGTGCGGGCTGTTCCTACTATTTCCTTGCTAGCTGTGTGGTGTCAGGCAAATGATGGAACTTCTCTGGGCCTCCATTTCCTCCTAATAATTCATGAGGATTGTTGGGGGGCACAAAGACATCACAGATATAAAAGCACTGTTGAAACTGTAGAATCCCATCCTATAAAAACCTCGATCCTTTGCTATTCAATTTTAATGTTTCAAAGAGCCAGGATTGTTTCTACTTTCACCCAGTTCCTAACACCATACTTCATGCTACATGAAATGAATTGAACCAGCATTTATCAGCTGCTTGCTAAGTGACACTGTGCTGGTTGCTTTACTCATTTTTTCCCATTTCTCCACACTACCTGTGTTGAAGTAACTGCTCTTACCTCATTCTCTGAGATGTGGTGGGGGTACACAGTAAGTAGGACAGCTGGAATTTGAACCTTAGCCTGTCTCATTCAAATATTATTCATACTTGTTCCTCTAAGGGAGAATTCATGATCTTTTCTAGTCCAGGAAAATTGGTCTCATTAGCTCACCACTATGTATATTCTATCCCTCTATAAAGGGGGCATGTATCAGAATCACTAGGAGAACTTTCCTTTTCCAAGTGTGCATACCTGCCTATCAGGGAATTGGGCCTCATTGGCACAGCTGTTGCCAAGGGTACTGTCAGATACCAGAGTTTTGAGTAAAGAAAGTTTGAAAGTCATTGCACTTGTGATTCGAAAACTACTCTAAGTTGCCCTGCTCACTTTTTCCCTTCTCTCAATCCACTAATCCTGGCCAGGAACCCAGTTATAGCTAAGAATATGTGAAGCCAGTTATATTTTAGTCTGTTTCATAGGCTTAATTTAATTCAACAATGATAAACTAGGACTTGTAAAGTGCAGCTCAAGTGATCCTCTAGTTCATGAAAAACAACCAGCAAGAGAATTGATTCATATTGTTTCCTTCCTCAGTGATTTCTTTTTCAACTGTGGGTTCTGGGGACAGGTCTGGCATTCCTCTGGGCTTCCAGAGCCAGCTCTTGTTTAACTAGGGAGAGAGAATGAAGGAACAAAGCCTTGTCTTTATCCCTAAATCTCATCCTAACTTGCCCATTTTATATTCAGCTTCCCTCCTATGAAGTCTTGAAAAGGTCACTAGCAAGTAGCCAAATTTATCTCCCCTCCCCTTCCAGAATGCCCTTGAAAATTGTGATTACTGTTGGGAAGAGTTTTATCTCCTTTTCACATCCAAGCATTTGAAAATTCATGTGTTTATGAGGATGCCCACAGCACTGAGATGTAGCCACAATGTTAGAATTAAGGTCACTGGGGCAGAGGGGTGGGGGACTGGGCAGGAGGATGGGTGCAAGGCCTGACCCACTGGTTAGTGGCGGAGCAGGTATGTTATAAAATGCTGCTTTCAGTCTTTCTGGTGAGTACCTCTCTCAGTCTTAATGCTGATATTCCAACTGCACATTGAACTGACCAGCCCTTGCAATCACGCAGCTTCTGCTGTGTCTTTTAGCATAGGCTTAGCACCCGTCGTTAAATATTAACAAGACGTCTCTTTGGGAGTATGTGTTTTGGGAAGGGGATATTCCTCCTGTGTCCTCTCAGACTTCTCCACCGACTCTTTCCGTCACCAGGCTCTTCATTCTAAGAGTTTTGACTGTGCCACTTCCCCTAGTGCAAATCCTCTCAAACTTGAGATCTGTGTATCTAAACCTTACTAACCACCTTTCACAGCTTCCCTCAGATCATCTCAACTATGGAAAGATTTCTGGGACCACCCCACCCAAAGAGATCTCTCTGTTCTCCAGATGCTTCTCTTCACCCTGTCTCTATTCCTCAGGTGACATTTCTATAATGTTTTGTATTACTAAGTGAGTTGTGTGTGTGTGCGTGTGTGCACCCACAAATAGATGGTTAACTTCTTGAAAGTGGGGTCAACTCTATCTTCTGTATCTTTCCTGGAGTCCAGCACCCAACTTCGCATCATCTGTTGGTTGATGAAGAGTATGCTGCCTGCTTCCCCCTGCTGCAGAGTGAAGACTGGTCAAGGAATAGTTAAACAACTCTCTGAACTAGTGACAGTTACCTCCCTAGAACTAAACCAGCCCCTCTCCCCATCTTTTTTTAGCACATACCTAGCCACTACACAGAGACATGCACAAGAGCTGCATTTGCAAATATCTGGATGGTGGTATGGTGGGAATAAGACTGGACTAACTTAGTGGTTTCTGAAGGAGAAAAGATTTTCAAAGAAGAATAAAGGCCAAGCTGCCTTTTTCAGAAGCACTCAGGACCAGATGACAGGCACATGATGGGCGATTGAATGGTTGTTCCTCGACACTGAAAGCATTTTGCAATGTGATTGTTCGGCCTGCGGATCGGGTGTCAGGAAATCTCTTGGGCTGCATTGCCCAAGAGTGAGACCTCAGCAGTTCCTTGTGCTGTTTAAGTGTTTGTGTTCACTTTAGTTATCATCTGATCATCTGCCAACTGGTAATGGGATTGTCGTGGCTTTGCACAACAATTGGAGTCCTCAAAGGGCTGGGGAAACATGACAGAAATGGTGAGTGGCAGGATCCTTAGATGTCTCATTTAATGCTGGGTGATTGAGTGCATCCATGTGGAGGAGGTTTTTCAAGTCGGCATCAGAGCAGAGCAATTGTGGTAAAACATCAGAGCCTTGCCTGAACAAGATGGGATGGGTAGGCAAAGGCAGTTTTTCGAACAAGCTCAGAAATCTCAAGGCGGAGGGGTTGCATTGTTTTTCATGGTTGGGGAACCTTACTGTCACTTCACATGAAACCTTCTAAAATGCCCCTGTGGCATTTCTGGCCTGGTCTGTTATGCAGATCTCATCAAATCCCTTTGTTCCATTTGGGTATATATAATTTTTATTTATTCAATGTGAAGTGGGAATGAGAAAGGAATCATAAAAGCTAAGGTCCCACTGAAAGAAAATGAGACAGTTTGATGAGGAGCTCTTTTTCAGAAATAGTGGGAACTTCAGTAGTTCCCATTTTATTTCAGGTACCATATAAAATAGCTTTTTTTGTGTGTGAGACTTTTTATCAGATGACAGTGTTACATTAGCCATTGACTTTCTGGGTAAGAGATGTTTGGGGCCAGTTAGTCATTTTCTCCACTCAATTTATTTTGAATGTAATGAATTTGAAGTGGAAAATATGACCTATCTTTGAATAAGCATTTGGTGCTCTAAGCAGAGAAGAAATACTATGTGCAGGAAAGTTATAATTGAACCATACATTTAATAGCCTTCCAAAAAATAACCTATGAATTTGATGGGCATGCATAATTGGGACAGAATTTACCAAGTGTACAGTGTTTACTGATTTCCTGTTTATTAGGGCCAGGTTGGTTATATCAGTTATTGTGGAGAAAAGTCTTTGTTCTTGTTGAACTTCTTTCTAGACAGGAAAAATATAACTTCATGTATGGGGTGGGGGAGATTGCAGCTTCACATAAGGTGAAATATTTCAGGTGAATGTCACAATATTTCTAAGGTAGAAATGGATAATTCAGAGCCTTCTGCAAATGAGTTTCTTTTGTCTTTTTAAGTCATAAGTATTTTATGATTAACATCTCATTAACATAGCATGAAAAGACAATGGCATTACTGGCCTTGGTAAGAGTTTCCAGGAGACAGTATGGTAGAAAGAATATTGGTGAGAACATCAAAACCTTTATCTGGGACATTCCCTTCTAATTTTACCTCCTTCACCTCTCAAAAACCCTTTCTTCACACACCTGCACAAACACCCTTCTATCAGAATGGTTAACTAACCCTGATTTATCCTTTAGATTCCCTCTCAAATGTCTCTTCCTCAGGGAACCTGCCTAGCCCCCAGGTTAGGTCAGAATCCCCAGCCTTTGCTCTCATGGCACCCTGTGATTCTTTCTGCAGGTTTTACCCCATTTGTAAGTTAAATGATTGATTGTGCAAACGGTGGTTTAATAACTATCAACCCTATCAAACCCTACCTTGTTTGCTTCTCTAATCATTCCCAGAGTCTAACCCAGTGACCTGCTCAGAGTAAAAGAGAACCCAGTGCGTGTTTGTTGACAGATGGGTGAACGAGTGAATGAATGGTTGGGTTGTCCCAGCTCTACCAGGATCGAGTCCTGTAACACTGGGTAAGTGGTCCAAGTCTCTCTAGGCCTCAGTATGCCCATCTGTACTTTGAAGGCATTGGACTAAATGATTCTAAGGCCCCATCTCAATTTCCTGATTCTGCTGCTTAGACGTCTTTCATTCTCTTCTTCCTTGTTCACAGCACCACTCTCTCCATGCTGGTCTTAAAAACCCTGCAGATTTAGTTTGGGCCAAATCCAGGAGACCATTGTTGCCTCCAGCAGGGTATACATCAAAGCTTTCTCCCTGGGAGAGAATGTTGAGTCCCAATGGAGGTGGTCTTGTTTCTTGGGCCTCATGCTAGTTCTCTCTTCCAATTTGTTTGCCTTTCATTGCCCATTGCTCTCTCAGAATCACATGAGCCCACATGGTACTTTGTTGTTGTTGTTGTTTTGTTTTGTTTTATTCTTCAAAACAGTCTGAAAGTGGAAAAAATGAACAACCGTTATAATAAAATATTAAAAATACAAAGGAATGTTTGCTCCTAAATTGCTATTTAATTTGCTCAGAGATTTTCTTAAGCAATGATATTTTTGACCACAAGCAATTCATTTTAGTCACTGTCATAAAATGACAGCTGCCTTTAAGTGGTATATATTGTCTTTATTTTTTTCCAGTGCAAACATGTGGAGTTTCCCCCTATTTTGGGATTTCAGTTCCCAGTGCCCCTTCACTGGGCTTCTTTGTGCTGAGTTCAGTCTGCTTAACTGTATACTGAGACTCTAGCCTCTCCTAATTCTTGGCAAATGTCTACCTCAATTTCTGTCCAGCTGCCTTGCCTTGCTCCTTCACACTTGAGTCAACCTACTTTGTACCTGCCTACCTGGCCTGCCTATGCCTAGACTAATCTTTGGTGTCTTTTGGGTCCTTGGACTCTTATCCTAACTCAAGGCTTCCCTATTGCCACTAAGAGATCGAAACTAGAAAAGTAAAGGAAAACATAGCCTAATACTTCATACCCAGAAAATAATGTGCACTCATAATGGTAGATCTGGAGCCTGCCTGTGCTCTGTGTGTTTGTCTGCATTTCATAGGGACCCAAATCAACATTTATTGAGGACCTACTATGTGCTAGACCCTGTGTACAGGCTATAAATGTGTAAATGTATACATGTGTTAGGCATCTTACTCATGTTAACATGTTTAAATGCAGCAGTAATCTAGAAAGAAATGATGAATCTCTGAAGACAGAAAATTGATATGTCATGAGAAAGTTACTTCAAATCTTGACATAATTGTTACTTCTATCTTGGACATTAGGAACAAAAGTCTCAATAATCTTCAAGAGAGAATATGTACAGGGAAGAGAGAGCGTGCTATGGAAGTGGTTTTTAAACCTGTAGACTGTCTTACAGTCTGTCACTTAAGGTCTCAGCTCTTCTGCTCGAGTGGGGGTTGGTGTGGGACATCATGGGCCACCAGGGACCCAGATCAGTTCACAGTACTGTGGTCCAGACTGTCACAGAGCGTTGAAGATTCACAGAGAACAGCCACATTCTAATTTATATTAGAAACCCGGAACAGGCGAGGATCCAGCATGTGAACAAGTATTAGAAGAAGACAAATGTGATGGTTACACACATGTGTCAACTTGGCCAGGTAATGGTGCCCAGTTAATTGGTGGAGCAAACACTGGCCTGATTGTTACTGTGAGCACATTTCACGGACTTCCGTCATCAGTTGGGTGCATCTATGGCTGATGACATCTTCAATCAACTGAGGAGATCACCTTCAACAATGATAGACATCTCATCTTAAGCAGCTGGGGGCCTTAAAAGGAGAAGTGATGATTTCAGCATTCAGAAGGTAGAATTTCCATCTCTACTTCAGCCTCCCAGCTTCTCCTGGGGAATTCATCAAAACCTTATCAGAGTTCCCAGCTTGTGGCCTGCCCTATGGAATTTGGACTTGCCCATCCCCACAGTCACATGAGATGATTCCTATAATAAATCTCATAATAGTTACATTATATATATACATATACATAGATACATATGTATATATATATAATGTAAACATTACATGTAAATGTATGTATGTGTATATATTGTAAATATCATAATATATGTAAAGGTATATATGTGTGTGTGTGTGTGTGTGTGTATATATATATTCATCCTGTTGGTTCTGTTTCCCTGAGGAACCCTGACTAATAAAATAAGATTCAAAAGAGTTGGTAGCTGAGCCCAATTTAAGTTCACACTTCTGAAAGCTTAAGGGAATGTAGTAGTTTTCACACAGATTTAAGGAAGAATGATTTTGCACAGTAGTTTAAAAAAGCCAAACGTGAATCTCTGTATCCTCAAGAAATTACATAAATATCCCAGTAAAAGCATCAAGGAAATTTAATATGTTCAATATCCTTTAGAGAATTATTGGAGGGGAGTTAGGAATGCTCATCAACCATTTATTTAATTTTTTTGCCCCTGATACAGGTAAAGGAATAAACACAATAATTATCAAAAAATTTCTAGGCCCTACAATGGGTCTCCAAAGTGTACATTGGCTACTTTTAACCACATTCTTCTAATAATTATTAGTAATTAATTTATTTGTTTATTTCTGGGGCATTTATCAACACTCCTACCTGGCAGGCTTTGTGGTGCACTGAGCCCATACTTAGGGGGTTTACAGCCTGATGCATAGGTAGGAAGAAGTAATGCGGCAGTGGGTCAGCCCCTATACTTACAGAATTGCTTTGAATGACACATATAAAGGGTAGAAAGGATTTTGTTGTAACTTTTATTTCTTCTTCTCCCTATGATGTTTGTTTTACAGTCAGGTTTTCTGCAAATGGAAGGAAAAAATCTCAGTGCCTCTAATACTTCCCTCTCTCCTGTCACCTTTCTGACTTCTGCTGCCAAAAGTAATCATTTTTAATGAGAATTCTCAACCATAAAAATCTAACTTTTGAAAGCAGTGTGGAAAGAGAGACCAGTCTCTTGGCGGGTGTGTCAAAACAATAAAAAAAAATTAAAAAAAAGTTAAGAACAGATAATGCCCAGTTTCTCATGAATATCTAGAGTGTGATGAAAACCATAGCAAATGAAAATGAAGGGGCACCAAAGTAGGGGGACAAGTTATCCAGCCCACCCAGACCAAACTGACGAGATGAAAGCCATTTACAAAAAATCAATTAGAAAATAAAGATCCTGTGCATCAGCTCCCTCTTAATCAGTGAGGTCGGTGGGACCAGAGACAGTGGGCTGAGAGCATAGAAGAGAATCTGGGTCCTGGATTGGCTCTCTCCCCTGCTTGGGCTGCTTTATGTTCTAGACCGTTTGTCAGTGGACTGCCTGTCCAGTTTCCTGAAGCCTTGGTCAAAGGGCCAAAGACACTCAGAACACTGAACCCACAAACCACATAAAAACTGTATTTTCTTGGTGTTCTGGGCCTTGCTCCTGCTTTCATCTGCCTTTTGATCATGTACTACTTAAGGGCAGAAACCCTACTTCTGACTCATCCCCTTCTCCCTCCTCTGCCTGGCCCAGTGCCCTTGCAAACCAGGTTCTCTATAGTAATGAATTGGCAGGTGCTTCCTCTCTTCTCAGGGCTCTGGGAACACTTGATTCATACTTCTGCTGGAGAACTTTGTATTTATGATATTGGTATATACTTTAGGACTTCTCTCTTACTGCATGGATTTGAGACATGGTTTTTCAGAGCCTTATGGGGTCTATAGTTGTGGGAAACCAGCCTAGGCACTCCCCTCCACACCAAGCACACACACGTCTCCATCTAGAGTGGCTCCACTTTCATCTGTTCATGTTTCGGGATTTTCTTTGAAAATAAAGGTTCTACAGCGCATACACACATACATACATAAATACATACATACTATTGCCTTGATGCATTATTACTCCCAGGAGCATTTTCCTATAGGAAAAATTTTATTTCTGTCTAGTTAATGAGTTCGTTGGTCTAGAACAAAGGACCCACTCTAGGAATTTCAAGCAGGAAGATATTTCATACAGGAAATTATGCCTTGTGGAACCATTGGAAGGACTTGTGGAGGAAAGGGAAAACTGCACTGGCTTTCAGAAGATCAGGAGGCTGCAGAAATCAAGGGAAACACACAGGTTATCTCAGCCACATACAGCAGTGATGCAAATTTCACATCTGCCCTCCACACACAGCTCTGTCTGCCATTCCTGGAGAGGAATGATGACTTCTTCTCTTTTCAAATTGTACACAGATGCCTCTCGATGACAGACTCTAATCTGGATCCTTGCTGGTAAGGGATTCCAGGGGATGGAGTATTTCTTAGGCTTCTCTGGGAAGAAGACACCATTCTGAGTGTTTTACATGTTACCTAAATTAATATTTGCAGCCATCCTAAAAGGTGGGTGTGTTGTTATCCTCCCCATTTTACTGTTGAGGACACTAAGGCATACAGGTTGAATAACTCCACCCAGGTTAAACTTCTAGTTAAGTGGCAGAGTTGACATTCTGAGTCCAGGCAGTCTAGGGTCCAAGTCTCTGCTCTTCATTTCTAGACCAGAGGTTCTCAACAAGAGCTATGTCAGGAGACATTTTTAATTGTCGTGACTGGGAGGGTATGGGATGCTATCTAGAGCAAAGGTTCTTAACCTTTTTTGTTCCACGGACCCCTTTGCCAGTCAGTAAGGGGTCCATGGTTTTCACCTAAGTCCACACTACACTGTGAATGATTTAATAAATAAATCACACCCGCACTGACACATCCCCACAAGAATGTTTTTTTGAATTTCAGTTCAGGCTCATGGAGCCCTTGTTTAAAACCCCTGATCTAGAGGGTAGAGGCCAGGGATGCTGCTGAACATCTTACAATACACACCCCCACACACACCAAGGTATTATCTGGCCACTAATGTAGCAGTGCCCAGGTAGAGAACCTCAAGTCTACACTAGGCTTAGCAAATTGGCAAAGGAAAACTCAGGAGCATAAGGGACTTCCTGTGTTCTTTGGAGTCCATCACTTAAGAGCCTCCTTTGTGTCCTCTGACTTGGGCCAGGGCTGGCAGACCCTTCCCCTTCCCCTGGCCCTAGCCCTACAAGGTGCTGCTTCTCCTTTGTGGTGAACCTGGCGGGCCTGGCTGAGGTTGGAGGATGGGAGCTTCCTCTTGTTCCTGGGACCTCCAGATCCTTTAGTGTTCAGCCCACCCTGTGGTGGTGTCGCAGCATTCTGCCGCTTCCTTTTCCTCCTTTCTGTCCCGAACTGTTGTTCCTCTGCCAAATGTCACACAGGCCCACAGCAAGCATTAGAACAACCTTTGGCTCTAACCATGGCCCCAACAGGCCTGCACAAGTGTGCTTCCACCTCTTCCCACAGATGCCCAGCACTCTGCTGTGAAGCTCCATGGAGGTCTGCAGCTTTCAGGGCCTCGGCCGTGGGCTGCCCCTTGCTGGCTGACCTGGATACCCCCCGTCCTCCTGTGTGGCATCTGGCTCCTGTCACACATGTCTGGTGGTGTCCCTGTTGGAAGTGAGGAGTGGTCGGTGCCAGCTGGCTTGTCAGCTGCCACAATAAACAATGAGCATGATACACCTTCTGCCTGTGACACAGCTGAGGGGCTGGCTTTGCACGCGGGCTGTGCGAGGGAGGTGGGCAGCGCCTCATGCTCCGTAGGAGCAATTTCCATTCTGTTGTTTTCTCTCACACATGGTGTTCTGGAACAACTCTGGAAATGGAGAGAGAGAAGAAAGAGGAGGAGGAGGAGGAGGAAGAGGAGGAGGGGAGAGAGTGCTTCAGTGTTGTAATTTAGACTCATGTGAGTAACTCTATCCATTTTCTTCTGAGTAAGGGAAGAGAGGGAATATCAGAGGCCCAAAATCTTGGACAAGGAGGAGCTTAGATGCAGAGGGAGCATCTGGTATGCACAGAGAGAAGCACATTGGTTCAAAGACTGGCCTTTGGTCACAAAGGCCTAAGCTGTCTCACATTGGGCTGGAGAGACACCCAAAGGGGCATTTGGAGGTAGATTCCAGCCTTGAGAATGTCTGTGATTATGCCCCATTGTGAGAGTTCTGCAAAGTCCTGATCCCACCAAAGCAAAAAAGTACCCATATATACTTTTTAAATTTATGTTATAAATATGCTTTCTTTTATAATTATATGTGGGTGTTTATCTTTTGTGGTGTGTATGTGTGTGTGTGCATGCTTGGGCAAATGTTTGCAATCTTATTATTTTTTGTGGTATTTGAAATTCTACCACCAGATATTCATTCCTCTAATTTCTTTAGGCTATTTTTTAAAATTGAAATTCCAGCCATCCCTGGGAGTGTTATCATAATCCTTTTTTAACTGGCGTCTTAGCAGGGATTGATATATCAACACCCCTTTTCTAATCTGTGGCAGAGAACTGAGAGGAATACATCCATGGAGAGGGGTGCAGTTGGCAGCTAGATGAGGAAAGAGGCCTTGAACCAGGGAAGGGTGAAGGGCGCAGAGGGCTTTGGGCTTCACTTCTCAGATTACACTGGGGGTCACACCTTCTAAAACTCACACCTTGCCTCTTCTGTTGTCCAGTCAGAAGGAAAGCAGAGTTTTCTGCTACTGCTCATCCATATCCTGATCTCCCTCTTTTTAGGCACCTCTGACTCAGGGTAGCACATGGCAGGCTCAGGCCAATATGAGGCCAGCACTGCCAGACCCATTCGGGTGTCTGGATGTTTGGCTGCTTTCCTGGGCATTTTTCCCAGGACCCTTTTCCTCATCTTTGAAGATGAGTTGGAGTCTTGGTCTCTAGGCTTCTTCCTCATATCTAAGAACCTCTGAGTCAGTCCCAGGAATGCCTAGGGTCACCAGCATACAGTCCTTTCATTTGGCCAACACCAAAGTACCTTGAAGATGTTGGGCCTTGACTCTAATGTTTGCCTCTTCCCTGGGCAGCTTGGATCCAGAATGAAATAATAAAACACCTGTCACCTTTCAGAGTTTCTCTAAGTCAGGGAGTTCCAGTAGGAGTGTTTGATGGACCTTCTATTTAGTTCCTCATTCTTCTCTTTAGCCACCATTGAACTCTAATCACAAACGTTTACCTACAAATATTGGTATTTAGAAGAAAGAGCGTGAGTTTGAAACCATCCACCCTGTGTTTTAAATCTAAGCTCTATTACTCTCCTGTTCATTAAACTTGGGCAAATCTGTTAAGCCCTTTAAGCCTCAGTGTTTTCAAGTATTACATGGAGATGATAATGAGTTATTAGCATTTGTTTGAGCACTTAATGCATAGTGCCAGGCTTCTGGTAGTCAAGGAACGTACTTCAGTTCCCTGTTCTTTCTCCCACCCCTCACCCACAATCCATCCTAGATCATCACAAGTTCCCCATTTCAGTAATGGGTTCAAGTCATGATGAACTAAGTGATAATTTTTTTCTATAGTCTGGCCTACAGCTAAGTTACATTCTCATTGTCTGGTTTACCCCTTTGTGCTATTTTTTAAAATTCGACATGGATGGCTAAAGTGATTTAGAAATACTCCAGTTTTCTTGAGACATATGATTAGCTTTAGTTAAAACCAGTGCTCAGGATAATCTATAAAAGGAGCTTTCATACTGTTTACCTATCAGACAAGGAGTATGAAAGGGAGAATTTACAGCAAAGGGCCTGAAACTGTAGATCTAGGTGGGAGAACATGCATTCTCCCAAATTATTTTGGCAGCTTTCGTGGAAAGTCCATTGAAAGCAAAGAAGAGAGGAAGGAAGGTGGCTCACATGTTTTCTTCCCATAATAGTTGCGAATTGACAAGTGAGGCAGCAGTTAGGAAAGTTCTGTGTGGAGCTGTAAAGATGTTATGTCCATGTGCAAATACATATAATCATCATATTATCTCACATTTCCATGCATCCTGAGGCATATCACACCCGGAAGTGCAATACTTATTCAACAAATGACTAGCAGACAACTGAAGGGAAGAAAAGCCTACGAAGCCACCAGTTAGAATATTTTGCCTAAAACATGTCCATTCTTTCTCTTCTGGACAAGCAGCTCATATAGAAATATTTCCTTATCTTCAATGGTATATCATTTTCTTTTATGTGAGTTTAGCCATTCTATTCTTGGCAGATATTTAGGTTATTTCCAGATTTTTGCTAGTACAGTTTGATAATCATAATAATAACAGCTAATATTTTAATAATATTTAATATATGCCAGGGCTGTCCCACAGACTTCACATGTACTACCTACTGCGTTATATTGATGAACAAACTGAGGCATAAAGTCCAAGAAACCCAAGGTCACAATTAGAAAGTGGTAGGATTTGGACTCAGGTAGTTTAGCGCTTAAGGCCCTGCTACTAACCATAAAACTATTCTGCTTCCTCTTAACCTTCTGTGTGTTTAAGTATGTCTGTGTAGGTATATGTGATGTATTTATATGTGTATATGAATGAATTCATGAATGGTAAGACATGCGTTTATGGATTCAACAATCGATTAAATTCTTAGGAGTGGGATTGTTAGGTAAAGCATATGTGCATTTGAATTTTGATATGTATTGCCAAATTGCCTGCCCACACCGTCCGTCCCAAAGATACACTAATTTACTCTCTTACAACAGTTATTTTAACACATGTTTTGCAGCGCTAAGTGCCACAGAGAATATCAAATGCAGAAATGACGCAAAAATGTGTGAAGGTAAGAGCTGGTTTAGTTGTTTCTGATAACAGTTCAGAACAGACTGGAAAATTCACCATTGTGGACAGCATGATTCAAGGGATAGACCACTGCCTGTAAGTTGAGAAACTGTGAATTTTAATCCTAGCTTGGCTTTGCTGTGCTACTTTGGGAAGGTTACAAAGGTTACTTTACTTCATTTCTTCATTTGATCACATTTAAAATTTATGCCATTACAGAGATAATACACAATAGAGCCAGGTCTCAAGTCAAAATGCATCTAAATGTCCTTTTTTTTTTTTTAAGTCTAGTAAGAAGGGGTTACTAATAGTTACCTCTAAGGGTCATTGCAAGGATTAAATGAGTTAGTATATTTATCTGTCATGCAGAATCTGCTCAGTATATGTTAGTCCTTATCCATCTCAGCGTTCTCTGAAACTATACAGCTAATAGGTAGTGTCCCCCTTATCAGCATGTCACCTGCACAATGGGCACTGCTCCTGGATATGCCAAAGACATGTTCAGCAACATCAAACTTTCCCAAACTGTACTTTTCCTCTAGATCAACATTCCCAGTCTCTTCCCAGCTATTCAAGCTGTGTTCAAACAAAAGAATCTGGCTGGTTCCTCCTTTATTCTCTTCATCTTTTGCGTGACTTTGTTACTACCTGTTAACTCATTCTCCAGCCTTGTCACCAAAGACATTTTTTATGTTTGTTATGGGATTTGAGTAATTTGTCCAGTCCATTCTTTTCCTTACTTGAAACAGTCTTTCTTTGTTGACATATGAAATGTCAAGGAGTCTATTTCTTGTTTACCAACTTTGTTCTAGTAATCAATCAAGCAAGCAATCAATATAAAGGGATTATTTTGCTCATATTTTTAACCCATCCCCTTGCTTGCCCAGAGGAACTTTTAATCTTTTTACAACCCTTAACATATTATTTTTGTTAATATTTATTTATTGTACAAGAAACTGAACTTTACAAGGACAAGAGCTATGATTTCCATTTGTCCCATTTTCTACAACCATGGCTGCCATAGAGTAGCTAGTCAATACATGCTGTTGACTTCAGCCTCTGAATATTTTGGTGCACTGAGATGCCATAGAAAAAGTCATTATAAATGGAATTTTCTACTAGAAAAGCCCATTTTAATTCTCTGCCTTAGCCACAAAAGAGTATTGAACTTTAACAAACCTCAAATCTTATAAGACAATCCATGATATGAGCACCAAAGATAGAATTTTAGAAAGTTGCTAGAGTATTTTCATTCCAGAATAAATTCTATCTCCCTTGGCACTCATTTCCTCAAGGCAGCTCACTGTGATCTAGATTATTGCTTTAAAAATGTAATGTTGTGGGTATTCTCCATTATATAGGAGCACTTTATTTTTATTATTTATTGTAAATTAATACCCAGGAAATGTTGGTTGAATTGAGTTGAAAACACAGACCCTGCTGGCAAATGAGGCCTCTTAATAATGGGGAGAGACTTAGATTCAGTACTTTGAGCAAGACGTTAGAAGGAGTGACTGGGGCTCAAGACCCTCAACGTTTTTCACTGAAAGTTCTTCATTGTGTATTTATAGAATATAATTCTGTAAAGATGGAGGCAATGAGGATGGATGCCAGTCTATTCTTTAACATTTCTTTTTCAATTTGTAGTTTAGTAACAGTGACTTAAGTTTGGGTTTAATTTCTTCCTTCCTTCTCACTTCTGCCTCCCTCCTCTATCTCCCTCCTCTTTTTCCTTTTCTTTTTTTGTTAATACGTAACAATGTATATAACAATGTATGATTCTGTTATCCTTTTCTAAGCCTCCGTGGTTTGATTGCTTGTGGTATAATGGGGGCTAACATCAACCCAAAAGGAATTTTACTGGGCTAAGGTCAGGTGTTAGCAGGACTGGTTTCTTTTGGAGGCTCTCGGGGAGAATCTGTTTCCTTGTCCTTTTCAGCTTCTAGAGACTGCTTGCATTCCTTGACTTATGACCCCACCCTTGCAAGTCTCCAACCTCTTGCTTCCTCACATCTCCTCTGATCCTCCTGCCTTCCTCTTCTAAGACCCTTGTGATTACATTGGGCCCACCCAGATAATCCAGGAAAATTCCCTATCTCAAGATCCTTAATTTAATCACATCTGCCGAGTCCCTTTTACCATGTAATGTAACATATTCATGGTTTCCAAGAATTAGGACATGGGCATCTTGAGAGAGGGGGCATCGTTCAGCCTACCGCAGTGGGACTAGTGAGAACCACCCAGAGGGGACACAATAAGATCTCTTTGGGAGAATGATAATACACTTATTCCACCAAAGAAAGAGGCTGGTGTGGGTGCAGTGAAGTTGGATGCAGATGGCATAGCTGCTTTTTACAGATGTTCTTTACTTGCTTGGTTTATTGAAAAGTGGTATCTGAGAAATGCATCATTTTAAATACTTCTTGGCATGTAATATTCATAAACAGAAGATCTGAAGATTGACTGCTTACTTGGATGCCTGAAGCTATTTAGAAATAAAAAATTTAAAAAGAAGGCTTGATTTGAAATGTTTCTTGGGAATTTTTCCCTTTTAAAGAAAGTGAACAGCAAGTAAACATGTTTACAAACACAACTTCACATGGGAGAGACCAAAAAGGAATACTTTCATTAACATTTTCCATTTCTATTAATACATGCTTGTCTTGTTTTATTGCTTGGTATCATGTTATATAATGTCTGAGTTTTAATTTTGTGGCTGAATTTACTCTTTTCTGGAAATTCCATTAGAATAATTAAAATACCCCCCCCCCATTAAAATACACAGTGTTTTTTACTTAGGTAAACTTCAGTGTTTGATAGACTTATATGCTTTATGTCCTCAAAAAATCATGGATAAAAATCCACTGAAAGCATAATGCTTTGCCAAAAGTTTTGTTTTGTTTTGTTTTGTTTTCTTTTTTTCCTTTTTTACTGGGAGGTCCCAGGGATTGAACCCAGGTCCCTCCATATGGGAGAAAGACATCCAACCATTTGAGCCACATCCGTCCCCACAAAAGTTTTTTTTTTTAATAGGAAAAGAATAGTACTTATTTGTTCCTTTGTTTGTTCATTTATTGATGTATTCATCCATTGATTCATCAGATACAATTTAAGAATCTACCATATACCAGGCACTACAATCAGCTTTAAGGAATACAGGCATGAGTATAACTGGATAGCAGTCTCTTTGAGGGCAGGAGGTAGGGCCTACTCCCAAAACATTCAGTGTTTAGCACAGTGTATGACAAAATTAATACACAGGATATGTTGGTTGAATTGAGTTGAAAACACAGCCCCTCCTGGCAATGAGCTCACAGAAAAGGAGGGGAGACATATAAACAGGTAAATTAAAATATGACTTTATGGAGGCACAGAGGAGAGAGTGGCCATCAGAAATGTCAGGGAAGGCTCTACCAAAGAACTGGCATTTGTTGTGTCTGAAAGAAAATACAGAAATTGGCCAGTGAGAAAGGAGGAATGCAGGTCAGGCAAAGGGACAGCAAGTGCATAGCTCAGGTGTGCATTTAGAAACCTGATAATACAGGTGTCACTAGAATACAGGTGAGTCAAGGGAGGTGGTAGATGAGTCTGCAAAGGTAGTTGGAGGCCTGATGGGGAAAGGTCTAATTTACCTTGCCAGGAAGTTAGATTTTATCATGCAGGCAACAGGAAGCCACTGGAAGCTTTTAAGTAGAGAACTAAAAAAAAAAAAATCCCTCTTTTTGTAAATCTTTTTTGAAATTGTGAAATATATCTTATCTACAGAGAGTGACTAAAACATATATTCATGTTTTAAAGAAAAATGCAATAAATAAAATGAACACTGATGAATCTAACACCCCATTTAAGAAAGAGATGATTATCAATTTCCCCCTTAGCAACCATATCCAATCTCTCCCCCTCAGAGGAAACTGCCACTTTAATTTTGAAACAATCACTTTCCTGCTTTTCTTCAAAGTTTTACCACGCAAATATGTATCCCTAAAAATACATTGTTTAGTTTTGCCTGCTTTTGAAGTATATGTAATAAAAATCATAGGAATGTATTTTTCATCACTCAACATTATTTTTTCAAGATTTAACCATGTTGATTTGTGGGCATATTAATCATCCATTTTCACGCTATGTAATTTTTATCAAGTGATCATACAAAATTTACTTCTGTTTTTACTAACGTGGATAGTTGGGTTGTTTGAACATTCTCATACCTGTTTCTTGGGCATATGTACAAGAGTTTTTCTAGAAGCAAAATCACTGGGTCATAGTATATGCACATGTTCAATTTCACTAAATTTTGACAACCTTTTTCACAATGGGTGTATCAACTTATACTGCACCAACATATGAGAATTCCTGCTTATTCACATCCTTACCACTTGCTATGGTCAGACTTTTAAATCTTCCTCGCTTTTTTGTGTGAGATATTTTCTCCCTAGAATTTTAATTTGTATTTTTCTACATACTGGTGGTGCTGAGCCTCTTATTATATGTTCATTGGCCGTTTTTGCATCCTCTTCTGTGAAATACAAGGTCCTTTTGCCCATTTTTGCCTTTTACTTACTGATTTATAAGAGATCTTCATTAATTCTGGTTACTGTCCTTTTGTGGTTATCTTTTTCCAGTTTGAAACTTGTATTTTTATTCATGGTAGTATCTTGTGATGAGTGTTCTTAATTTTAAGTTAAATTTATCAACTTTTTCATTGTGGCCTGTGCTTTTTATGTTTTAATTGAGACATCTTTCCTACCGTAGGGTCTTAAATATTATCCTATATATTTTTGTCTACATGTGTTAATGTGTTGTCTTTCACTTTTAAGTTCTTGATTCATCTGAGATTTTTTTTTTAAATGGTGGGAATTGAGATCTATTTTCATTTTTGTGTATGGATGATCATTGTTACAGTAGCATTTCTTAGTTCCTTATAGTTCTGCAATGCCAGATCATGTATTAGGTTTCCATATATGTATAGGTGTGTTATGGGATCTTTGTTGCTTTCCATTAGTCTATTTTTCTATTGCCATGCTTAATTTTTGCATTACATAATTTGTTATTGATAGGACAAGTCCCTGAGTCTGGTTCTTCTTTAAGCCTGATGAGGCCTTTCTTAGCTCCTTGTTCTTCCATATACATTTTGGAATATGTTCATCAAGTACCTTTAAAAATCCTGTTGAGAGATATAGCTAAGTTATATATATTTACAGCAGTAAGTCTTCCTAGCCATGAATATGCTTTGTCTCTCAATTTATTTTTATCTTCTTTAATATTCAATAAAGTTAAAAAAATTTTTTTTAACTTAATGACCTTATACAACTTTAATTTTTTCACCTCTGGTATATTATTTATTTTTGTTGTTGCTTGTATGCATGGTGGTTATTCAAATTTTACTTTTTTGAAGTGTTGGGTTCTAATGCAACTTTGCTTAAAAAAAAAAAAAAAAAAAAAAACTCTTTTTGAAGGGTCAAGGGCAACCAGCATTCTCATTCATTGCTAGGGAGAATGCAAAGTGATTACAACTTCCATAGAAGGGATTTTCACAACATCTTACAATTCAACCCAACAATTCCACTTCTAGAAATTTACCTTAATGAAACACCTCTACAAATATGAAACCATATATATATCCTGTTATTTGTTGAAATATTATTTATAATAGCAAAATATTAGAAACCCAAGTGTGCAACTGTAGATATATATACATCTGTATATATAGTGATAGAATATAACTATAATTGAGTACTCTTCAGCTGTAAGAAACCAAAGAATATTTCTATGAACTGATGTGGTATGGTATCCAGGATAATTGTTAAGTGAAAAAAAAGCAAGGTACCGGGGAGTGGATGTGGCTCAAGCGGTTGAGCACCAGCTTCCCACATGGGAGGTCCAGGGTTTGGTCCCCAGTGCCCCCTAAAAAACCAAAAGCAAACAAGAAGCAAACAAAAAAACCAACTTAGGGGAGCTGATGGTGGCTCAGTGGTTGAGTGCTGGCTTCCCACATACGAGGTCCCAGGTTCAATCCCTGGCCCCAGTACCTCAAAAATAAAATAATAATAATAATAATAAAAAGCAAGGTACCAAAAGAGTGTGGATGGTATGCCACCTTTTGTTCAAGAAAGAAAGAGAAATGTCTATGCATGTATGTATATGTGGATGGGTATTTGTTTAATTGTGTAAAAAGAAATCTAAGAATGATAAACCAAAAAGTAATGAAAATGGTTGCCTATAAGGGATGGGTGGTAATTGGGTTGAAGGCAATAGGGATTGGAGTATACCTATTTATATAGTTTTGACTTGTAAACTATATACATTTTTACGTAGTAAAAAAAAACAACTTAAAACCGTAAAGGATGAAAAAATATACCTTAAAATTGAATGCAAACAGAAACAAAAGTACCCTTAACTGTATATCAAATATATAACATAATTAGTAGAGCAAATAATTAATTCAAACTACCTTTTTACATAGTACTATGAATGTATATCCTTATGAGCTATAGTCTAAAGACCAAAAACTGCAAAGAAATCTTAAACTCTACTTTATTAAGTTTATTGTTATTCTTTTAAAAGAACCAATTTTGGGCTTCATTCATTCTGTATGTTACATTTTCTATTTTATTAATTTATTTTCTTATCTTCATTATTTTATCCTTTCTACTACTTCAGGTTAACTCTGCTGTTTTCCCCCTAACACTTAGCTTAATAATTTTCAGCCTTTCTTCTTTGCTAACATGCAAGCATTTCAGGGTATGAATTTCTCCCAAAGAACTGCTTACCTGCATCTCATAAGTTTTGATATTTTAACATGCACATTTAACTTGACATCAATATCTTTTCCTTTTTCCCAAACAGGACTTTAACTTCATTCACTCTCCACCAGAATTATATGCCATCATCCAGAATTTGTCTATCTTTATCTTTTTAATCTCATTAATTAACCTTTGTGTCATTATTTTAATGGCCAATGTTTATATTTTCCATATTTTTCCCTTTTTTTTTTTTTT
>JAQZBX010017907.1:0-12546 GCA_029593785.1 Cabassous unicinctus | reverse complement strand
TTTCTCACAGCATTTTGAAGACATCTTTCCCTATCTCCTGACTTCTGATGTTGCTGTTGAGTGCCATTGCTGTTCCTTTTTAAATATCTTTTCCTTTTGATTGATTTTAAGTGATTTTCCTTATCTTTGGTTCATAGCTACAATGTGCCAAGTGTTAATTTGTTTTTATTTGTCTTGCTTAGAATTCATTTGGGATTTGTAAATCCTATCATTGCATCTTTTTCAATTCAGAAAAATTCTCATTCATACTTTTGCAAAATGCTTAATTTCCTCCATCATTGTATTATTTCCTTCTGGAGCTTTGGTTAGAAGGCTGTTGTATGTTTTCTGTCTATTAAACTGCCTTTCATAATTTTTCATCATGTTGTCTCTCTGCTGCATTACATCTGATGTGTATGCATCCATTTTACATTTACTAAGTCTCTCGTCAGCCATCTCTTATTTACTGTTTAACTTATACATTAAGTTTGTTATTTTTAATCACTACATTTTTTAGAGTTAGTTTTTATTTGTCAAAATTGCCTGGTCAGTTTTTGCAATTTCTTGTTTCTTTATTATACACTAATTTTAATCTTTTATTTAAAAATTTTAACCATACTTACGTTTTTGATAATCTCTACAGATCTTATTCTATAGTGTGTAGCTTCTGCTGACTATCACTCATGGTGCTACATTTTTATTGCAAGTTCACATTCTTTAGAACTTTATCTTTGGGAATTTTTTGAGGCCTAGATTTAAAATGCATTCTTCTAGGGAATATTTACCTTTGTTGCTTCCGAAAACTTGGGAACTCTATTGATTCCATATCACTTTAAACAAAAATATGTTCTTTGGGTATTTTCATCACACAGGTAACATGAACTCAGGATCCAAACCCAGAGTTTGTGGTTAGGAATTATTATTGCAGCCTTTTCTTTTCCTTCACCAAGAACCAAACTTCTTTGCTTACTTTTTTGCTCTGTAGGCTGGGTTTGTTTTTTTTCCTGCTTAATTTGCTATGTTGCCATTCATATGTCCCTGCTTTTTGAATGAGTCCCTATATGAATGCAAATACAAATCTGAACCTAGGCTTTATTTCTTTTATCTCACCTGGCCTCCTTAAAAGCCAAGCTCTAGGGTACCTGGGTTTAGTAGAATATTCCTAAATCAGGTTCTCTCCTTTTGTTTGATGTTTTTGTCTGAAGCATTCGCTTACTCTATTGCCAGGTCAGCCATGAATTTAAAAAGATATTCTTTAAAATTTTAACCAGCATTTTTAGATGTGCTGCAGCAAAAGTGCTTCTCTGAACATCTAGTTTGTCATATTACTGGAGACACAAGTAAGTAAGAAATCAGTTTTGATTTTTAGAGCAGTACCTGGTAGCTGCCAGTTTTTCATTTTTGATGATTTATTCTCACAATAATGTACAAATCCCATATAAATGTTCAGATCTCTTTCAAAGTATATGAAACACCTCAAAATGAAGATATTTAATAATAATTATAATAGTAGTATGCCCCTTGTGTTGTTTTAAACTATGTTTTTGAGTCATGGTATACATTTTCATGGTCTGAGTTTAAAGGAGGTACATCTTTGCCAAATCTTGAGTGAGAAAAATGAATCCCAAATCTAGGTATCGGTGTCAAAATTGTAGTCTTTCTTGCCAGCATTACTTATTCACCAAATATTTTTGACATAAAGAGGGCACCTGGACACATTCCAGGCCATGGGTTGTGCCATGCAGTAGTGATTGACACAGCTTTTTTTCTGTCAATGAGAGAATAAAAAGGCATGCGACTAGAATGAGCTACTTGCTGCGTCTTTCTAAGTTGTCTACAATGAGCAAATATTAATTTCATAAGATACTAACAACAAGAAAATAACTTTTTTTAAGTTGCAATAGATTTGCATCCATTTGCAGGTTTCAGAAAATTAAAGCTTACCGCTGCCTTACGGACTTTCTGGAAAACAATGGGGGGAAGAAGCAGTACAGAGCCCCCAATGTGATAAATGGTAGGAGGCCACAGCAAGATGAGGTGCATAGTAAATGGGCTTTACCACGGGAATATTGCAGGCCAGTTCATGACACTGTTGAGTCGCCATAAATCTTGAAAGTTTGAGAGCTGGAGTGAGAACACAGAAAACACAAAAACCTTCTTCCCCACAGTCCTGCCGCTCAGAAAATCCCCAACATCTGGCTCACCTGTAAAGCCAGGAAAGAAGTGATTTACACTGGCAGCCAGCCTTCCTGAGAGCCCGAGCCGGTTGACGCTGTGTCACACAAGGAAAACACTCGGCAAGGATTTGCTGAGGATTTTATTCCCAAGTGGAAAATCTCCATTCACATCAAACTAAACCAAAGAAAACTTTGTAGGGTACTTCATATGAGATAAATGTGTTTGGACTTATCAGAATTGGTCAAAGTAGAGATTATTGGATGTCACAATGCCTGGTCTTTTGTTTTTCAGCAGTTACATTGAAACTGGCATAATATTTGGAGAGCAGGGATACCTTTATCAAGTCAATGTTAACTTTTTAAAAACTTTTATTATGGAAATTCACAAAAATTCTCAAAAGTAGGAAGAATAGTTAAATGAATATGCCCATCACCCAACTTCAACACCATTTACCCCTTAGTAATGGAAAAAATATATTTATTCATATCAAGTTTTTGGGTTAATAATCTTACCAGCTGTATCCTATAAACGAGAATATCTTGCTTTACTTTGAGCGAGGTTGGTTTTAGAACCTCTGTACATTCATAATTAACCTGTGGAGAAGGAGGGTGAGCCAGTTTCTTTGAACATTTCTCAGCAGCACCTTTGATAAGGAAAAACGTTTCTTTTTGACCCCATTTTCTAAAAGAAGCAAATATCATTGAAAAACATAGAATGAATATTTTCACTAATTCCATTTATTTGGTTTTTAATGTCCACATTTTGAATAGTAATTCCAAAATTACTTTGGAAAACATTTTGTTTTAAATACTACGCATTATCCCTGGCACGATGTAAGATTAAAGTGACTGCCGCTATTCTTGTCCTCTGAATATCTAACATTGATTGTGAATGTGACATTACAGGCACAGCTACCCTAAAGCAGCATCTTCAGTGAGGAATCCTGTTTTCTTATTGATTGTGCACTATAAAATCTGGCTTCAGTTCCTCTAAAATTAATTGACCTTAATATGCAATAAAGTCTCACTTAAAAATTCATCCCACTTAAAGTAATGGTGAACCATATGATAATAGTATATTAGTAATCCCAAAGTTAAAATAAATTAAAATGCAAAAATATAATTAAATTAAAACGAAAATGGTAGTATCAGTAATCCCATCAATCCCTTATAGTATGGCAAATGAAGATGCAGTGAGTAGAGTTAACAGGCTCCAGGACTTAGATAATTTTCCCGAGTGTTACCAGCAAATTAAACCTACAAATAAATTTACAACTTCAGCTGTTAAACCCAGGTTTTTAAATTGCTTGATTCACTTCATTTTACTTGTACTATTCCTTGTACTTACTAATCTATTTTAGGACTCAGGCCCAATGACATCTGCTGAAACTCCATTTTGCATCTTCATTAAAGAGGCTTTGGGGGGAGGGTAAAAGTAAACATCAAAAGGGACATTTGTTGTAATGATGGCTGTTGGTGCACTCATTCGTACACTGATCTCCAAGGCATCTCAATAAAATGCCTTCCAATTTGAAAAGAAAACACAGCTTCCTAATGCACCACATCTGATGGCTTGCTCCTCCTCTTTGTCAATAACATCCTCTCCATGTAAGTGGCTGCCTGAGCTGGGAACTGCTGATATCCTAGAAGCTACTTTCTGCTTGTTGAGGTGAAGATAATGTGACACTCAAGTTCCATAGCCCTCATTTTCAATCTGGTTCCTTGCTAAACAAAGTTGTTTCACTTTGACGTTCTCTACTTCAAAGAACCCCCTTGTTGCTCAGACCTGTTTTTCAAATGTGGGGGCAGGCTTACTGCCAGGGATGACTTTTTTAAGGGGGAGGGGGGAAGTGCTCAGTTCTGTCGTTTAATTTCTATGAAATTTAATGCAGTTTTAAATATTAAGATAAAGATGAATACGTTTGAATACTTGAAAATTAATTTGACTTTGTGGCAGTACTGCTTCAGTGTACCTTCTGGGTTCCTACGGGTCTAGCTTTCCTACACCCCTTCTATGTAGTAGAAGGCAAAGGCTGTGTGACAGGCAGACCTTTGAGAAGCACAGACTTAGGTAACCATAGAGTGCTAGTTAATTCCTACTTGCCCTACAGAGCCAGAACTTGATAAGTTCCTAGATAGGGGAACTTCTTTTTCATGCCACACTGTATTATATGTGTGTGTGTTCACCAGTCAACTCTACTGAGGACCGATCATGAGGCAGGGATGATGCCAGGTGTGAATCAAGCTTCAGTGAATAAAACAGATGAGTCATTGCCCACTGGAACTTAAAACCTGTTGGTGTCAGTAACTGCTAATTGACTGATAGGAAGTTTACTAGCATCTGTCTTCGTCCTGTTTGTAATATTGTGTGAATTTAACACCCCCCCCCCCACTTCCTTATAAAGCAGTGGATTTTCAGTGATGAATAACAGAGTGATGAAAGCTCCAAGCAAAAGCAATTTGCCCAAAGCCCTTTCATGCTATGCACCTAGCCTTGATTGCCCCATGCCATGTTTGAAAAGTACCCAGTTTCATTATTCATGTTGTGACAGTATTCATTTTCTTTAATTGAAAATTTTATTGGGATAGTTGTAGATTCACATGTAGTTGGAAGAAATAACACAAAGAGATCCTTTGTACATTTTGCCTAGTTTCCCCCAATGATAGCATTTTGGAAAACTGTAGAATAATATCACAACCTGGATAATGACCTTGATACAACCCATCAATCTTATTTAGATTTCCTAATTTTTGCTTGTACACATTTGTGTGCAGGTGTATGTTTGTGTATTTAAGTTCTATACAATCTTATCACTTGTGTCGATTCATGTATTCACCATGACAAAGATGCTGAACATGTCCAACACCAGAAGGATTTCTCCGTGTTTCCCTTTCCTAACCACATCCACTTGTTTCTCATCCCCCATCCCTGACCCCTGGCAACCACTAATTTGTCCTGTTTCTAAAATTTTGCCATTTCAAAAATGTTGCATAAGTAGAATCATAAAGTATATAAATTCTTTGAATTGGCATTTTTCACTTAGCAAATTCCCTCCAGATTTATCCAAGTTGTTGTGTGTATCAATATTTCAGCCCTTTATTAGCTGAGTAGTATTACTATGGTATATCTACACCACAGTTTATTCACCTGGTGAAGAACATATGGTCCGATTCCAGTTTTTGTCTTTTACAAATAAAGCTGCTGTGAACATTTGTGTACAGATTTTTTTTTTTTAAGACTATCAAGTAATTTTTTTCTCTCCCCCCACCCCCCGCCCTGTTGTTTGTGCTCACTGTCTGCTCTCTGTGTCCATTCGCTGTATGTGCTTTCCATGTCTGCTTGTTTTTTCTTCTCGTCTTTCTCTTTTAGGAGGCACCGGCAACTGATCCCACGACCTCTGCTGTGGGAGAGAGGTGCACAATCTCTTGTGCCACCTCATCTCCCTGGTCTGCTGTGTCTCTCACTGTCACTCCTCTGCGTCTCCCTTTGCTGCGTCATCTTGCTGCACCAGCTTTCCGCGGCACGGGCCGCCAGCTCTCCGTGGTGCGGGCCAGCTTGCCTTCACAAGGAGGCCCCGGGAATAGAACCCAGGGCCTCCCATATGGTAGACAGGAGCCCAATGGCTTGAGCCACATCCTCTTCCCTGTGTACAGATTTTTCCGTGGACATACATTTTCATTTCTCTAGATAAATGCCCAAGAGTGAAATTGCTGCGTAATATGGTAATTTCATGTTTAATTTTATAAGAAACTACCAAATTGTTTTCCAGAGTGGTGATACAATTTTGCTTTTCTACCGGCAATGTACAAGTGATCTATCTAATTTCTCCACACCTTTGCTAATACTTGGTGTTGTTACTAATTTTTATTTTAGCCATCTGATAGGTGTTTAATTACATCTCATCTTTCTGTTGGCTAATGATGTTAAACATCTCTTCGTGTGCTTATTTGTCCCCTTTATATCCTCTTTGGTGAAATGTCTGTTCATGTCTTTTGCCCACTTTCTAATTGGATTGTTTGCTTTGCTACTGTTGAGTTTTTGAGAGTTCTTTATATTCTGTATACTAGCCCTTTGTTGTATATGGAGTTTGCAAACATTTTCTTCCAGTCTGTTGCTTGCCTTTTCAAAATGTTCATGTGTGCTTTCACAGAGCAAAATTTTTGATGAGGACCAGTTTACCAATTTACCAATTTTTCTTTTTATGGTTCAAGTCTAAGAACTCTTTGCCTAATTTTAGATCTCAAAGATTTTTCCTATAGTTTTTTCTAAACGTTTTATAGGTGTATGTTTTCTATTGTTTAGTTTTGAGATTTATTATCCATTTTGAATTAATTTTTGTATAAAGTATAAGGTTTAGGTCAAGGTTCACTTTTTTGTCTATACCTGTTTCATTACTCCATCATTTGCCAAGTCTATCCTTCCTCCATTGAATTGCTTTTTGCACCTTTGTCAAAAATCAGTTCAGCATATTTGTGTAAGAATATTTTTGGGTTCTCTACTCTGCTCACTTGATCTACATGTCTATCCCTCTACCAATACCATATTGTCTTCATTACTCTAGCTATGCAGTAAGCCTTAATATCAGGTAGTGTGATTCCTCCCACTTTATTCTTCTTTGTTAAGACTGCTTTAACTGCTCAAGGCCCTGTACCTTATCATATAAATTTCAAGTGTGGTATGGAAACCTCACTTCCATTTAGGTCCTTTTACCTTCTCCACTTTTACTTATCATTGTCTTAAGTATCAGATAGTGTTATGATTTTTGTTTCAATTATCAAATGTGATTTATAAAAACCATGAGGAAAAGGATAATTTGTTATATTTATCCATACTCCTGCCTTTGCTATTGTATCTTCTTCCTTCCTGATGTTCCAAGATACTTCCTTCTTCTAGCATTTCCTTTCTGTTCAAAGAACTCTCTTTAGACTTTCTTTAAGGGGGGAAGTTCTGCTACTGCCAAATTATTCCAGTTTTTCTTCATCTGAGAATGTTTTTATTTTCACTTCATTACTAAAGGGTAGTTTCTCTGGATATAGAATTCATAGTTGCCAATTCTTTTCTTTCAGCACTTGAAACCATAGTTTGAGATGAGCAATCAACTATTATTTGAATTAATATTCCCAAGTAGTAGTGTATCCTTTATTTCTGGCTGTTGTCAAGGTTTTTTTCCTTATATATAGCTTTTAAACTTTTAATTATGATGTGTCTTGGTATGGATGTTTGGCATTTATCCTGTTAGTGTTCATTCAGTTTCTTGGATCTGTAGATCTGTGTCTTTTGCTAAATTTGGAAAGTTTTTAGCTACTATTTCTTCAAATACTTTCAGCACCACTCTGTTTCTTCTCTTCTTCTGGAACTCCAATTATATGAATGTTGGCTCTTTTAATGTCTCACATGTCCCTGAGGTTCTCTTAATGTGTGTTATTTTTCTTTTTTGGTGTTTTTCCTGTTTTTTTATTCAAATGTGATAAATTCTATTGTTTTGTTCTTGAGTTCACTTATTCTATCATCTCTGTTCTACTATTAAACCAGAAAGTTTTTTATTTCAGTCCTGTAATTTCCACCTGTTTTTTTTAAAGTAACTTCTATTTCTTTTCTGATATTTTTTATTCTTTCATTTGTTTCAGAAGAACTTATAATTGATTATTGAAACTTTTTGTGTGTGTGACAGGTGCCTTGAAATACTTTTCAGAGAATTTCAACATCTGATTCATCTCATTTATCTTGATATTGACATCATCTATTTTTTTTCGCTGAAGTTGTGAATTTCATGGTTCTTAGTGGATGATTTTCAATTTTATCCTATGCATTTTGTTTATTATGTTTGTAAACCCTGGGTTCTATTTTGATCTTTTATTTTAGCAGGCAGTCAGTTTGGCAGACACACATGGGTCTTTGCCTACTTTTGTGGTGTGGTTCCAATGACAGTTTAATTTTCAGAACCTTTGTGGTGTTAATTTTGTCTGCTTGGTTTATTACTGGGACTCCCATTGGTCCCTGCTGGTGCTGCCTGAGAGGGTAGAAGCAGATTCACCAAGCCAGACCTCTGGGTATCTCTCAGTGGAGGAGGGGTATGGTGGGTTTCCCCTACCAGCCCCTTAGCAAGGTAGAGAGGCTCAGGACTGAAGGGACAAAGAGGCTTCCCAGACTGCGCCACCTGCTGTAGCTGAATCCCTCTTGCCAGTGCCACTCACTTGCCCTGAGTATTCAATTTTAAATATGAAAATAGTCACTTACTTTAAAAATATTTCCTTTTGCCCCTTTATTATAAGTTCTAGCATCACAATTCATTATACATTCAAGGGCCTTATTCCATTCTCCCTTATTTGGGCAAAAGTTCCAAAGTAGTCAATAGTATTTTGGGTTGTATAAGTGGCATAGGGTCTGTAGGGCTTTATCCAGCTTGATTTGTAATATTTTCTGCCTTTGATTGTGAGCAGTTATTGGATTTGGTCCCTGTGTGCTCTCCCCCACAACTTTCCATCTCTTCTATCCCTTCCTCTGCCAGGCTCTGGTGCAGCTGGAATGAGGTGCATGGTCTTTCTACTTGGATGGCATCATGTGAGCAAGTAACCCACCAAATTTGAAGGTCCTTTATGGTTTATGCAAGTGGCATCACCTAGTTGGCCAGTTATCACACTTTGCTAGACACTGGGCCTGATCTCAAGGCATTTATTTTGGAGACCAGTCCTGTGCCTCAAAAGAGCTTGCATTAATTGGGAACTCAGTGGTACACATGACACTGGGGAAGGTCAGATAATTGGAATAATGGTGATTTTTAACTATTCTTAATAGTATGTCGTTTCTAGTAAACTGCTTTGGAGAGAGAATAGGGGAGGATTAGGCATGGTGTAGAATTCTATAACTTGCTATTATCACACTAGGAAGTTCAGTCCATATTTGCAGTTTTAGTCATAGTAATCACCAGTGCCCCAGAGCCAGTTAGCTACAGAGCATCTACAGACTTCATTTCCCAGTCAGTCCTGGGCTCCTAAACTGCTGAGCAAGCACATTCAACTCTGCTCCATTCACATGCGATTGTTAGCAAAAAAACAGAAGGTACCTTGCCAGATAAAGCACTAGCTTGCAATGCAAACATGTAGACCACCACAGTTCACAGGACCCAGTGGCCCCTTACCTATTGAGAATTCATTTGGTAGTTTATATTTTCTATAAATTCTATAACTTACCTAAGGAAGACTTCCTTTTCCTTCAGCAAGTTTTTCTTGACAGTTACTCACTTAATTTTTTAAATTAGCATGACTGCTTGATTTCTTTTCTTTTTTTCTGCAAGCAGATTTATAATTGATGTGGGTAGAACAAATAATTGCAGTTTATGGTTTAGTAATATTCTAAAGTTTTAATTTAAATCAGGAATGACCAAAATTAGAGGAAGGGATAAAGAAATAGTTTTTACCGAACTATATTGTTACATCAGTAAAAGGTTTGGGTTTGTAAGTGTCCTGGTTTGAGTCTTTTGTGGATCCCGGAAAATTATGTTCTTAAATTAATCTGTTCCTGTGGTTGTGGGACCCTTTGACTGGGTGGATTCAGTTGGGGGGGCTTTGATCGTACTACTTAAGTGAGGCGTGACCCAGGGTGGGTCTCATTCCTCTTGCTGGAATCTTATATAAACAGAGGACTGAAAGCAAAGACACACAGAGAAAGAGAGCTGCCATTTTCACTCTGCCATGTGAGAAAGGACTTCAGGATGGCCTACAGCCACAGAAAGAGAAACCCTCAGAGGCTGAGAGAGAGAGGCCGGAGGCTAGAATCAGCAGAGCAGCCTGAAGCTGAAGAGACCAGGTCTGGGGAGAGATGAGCCATATGCCTGATCACCCACAGCTGACCTTGGGGAGGAAGTGAGCCTGGAGAAGGCAGAGACTGGCTGCCATTTTGCCTTGTCATGTGGCAGGAGTCCAGGATCACCAGCAGCTGACCTTTGGTGAGACAGCATCTCTGTGAAGACCTTGCTTTCCTTACTAATTTTTTCATTATTTGAAAAATCCCTTGCTATTATTAGTTGACCCTGTTTTTCAAAAAAAGTAGTGAATCTAGTAGTAGCTGCTGTCTATCCACACAATCTATGGTAGAAGATGATATTCTAGAGAGAAATATATATTCGCCTTCTAGCCTCCAATATTCATATACCATAAGATCAGTGCCTTTTAATTAATGATCTCTTAAATTGTAGAATTTTCTGATAGGAGAATTATACTTAATTTTGACTGAAATGGTGAAGAAGACTGTGAATTTTCTTTGTGCTCAATGTATGGGCAATGTACCAAGTACAAGAGAATGTTGCTTAGTGGCTGAGATAGCCTCATGTTGATTTTGAGTCTAATTTCAAAAAAGTTTTGGATTCTGCATCATTCCTGCTTATGTTTAAGAGCCAGTGGCTCTAAGGTACATGAGGCCTTGATTCTCTTACCTTCCTTCTAGTTAGCTGCCCGAAGCCAAGATATAGGATGGAGAAAATAAAAGAAATTGAAATGCAAAGTAATTTCCTTTCTGTTTCTGAGAAACGTTTTGGGATAAGTTTGAAGCTATACATTGGCTAAAAATAAGTCAGTGGAGTTTTATTTTTTGCCCAAGGCTTGGCCCTTATAACTGACCTGAAACTAAAAGAATCTTATATATTTATTAGTTTGCACTTATTTAGATATTAAATTTAAAGAGCATCTTTTTCTGTGTTCATAAAGGGACCCGGCTTCTATCAACAAGAGCAAAAAAAAGAACTTCTTTGTTTTCCGTCATGGACCACTTGTTAAAGAGGAATGCAGTCATACATACAAACATTGTAGTATGTAGAAAAACATTTGATCTTTACAAGTTGAATTACTAGAGCTGTAATAAGCTGTGCAGAGCCTGGCACGAGTCAGCATGACTTTACTGGGGTACAGGGACGAGGGGGAGAGATGGAGTTTCTATGCCAAGATTGCCTTGGATAGGGTCCGCATTTAATAAAAAGGAGGAAAGAAAGAGACAAAAAGAGGCAATAATAGTCAGATGATTTCTTTAATTTATGCAGCTGTGTAGGAAAAAAAGAAAAAAAAACTGAAGTAAAGGTACCCCATGGTGGTAGAGGAAGGGCAAAGCATGGGAAAGAGTATATTTTGGAATGTCATGTTCTTTTCTCTTCTCTGCATTAGCAAGTAAATATAATAGCACTATGTGGAAACAACAAAAGAATTAAAATGTGCCATTCTGTGAAGGCATAATAAAATCAGACAGGCCAATCCAGGATTTTTTTTTTTTTTTTTAATGTAAGCAATTACTTTGCAGGTGGAATAAGATTAAAGCTGTTATGTGACTCCCTTCCTCCCTCTGTGGTAAACATGCAGAGCTCAGAGCCTGCCAAAGCTCTCCGGAAACCTTTGCCATCTCTCACAGGGCTTTCAGTGTCCTTCCGTGAAAGGAAATTCACCAGCAAGTAGCTGACTCTCCACGTGGGAAGGGCCTACTCATCTGAAACTGCTTAGTATGATTCCGTGAGAGAAGAGGTCTTCATGACAAGCATTAGCCATGTGAAATGACTCCCACAACCCTGGAAAACCAGACAACCCTATCCCAGCTCCAAGCCAGTCAGTGTTTTGGGGTTGTGCCTAGGTTTTCAGCAACAGTGGATGGCAAGATTCTCTTATGGAGTCTTTTGTTAGAAAACCTTTAAAAAGTATGAATGTGCTAGCATCCATTCATCCATCCAAAAGATTTTGAATTCCTTATTTGTTCATTATATTGGGGAGCTGAACTAACTTTATTAAGTCATGAAGTGGTTACAGACAGCCCTGAATTTTAGTGTTTTTTTGTTTTTTTTTTTGTCAGCTCTGTATCAGTGCTGTGATAATTACCCAAAAAAGAGTTAAAGCCCTCCCCCCCAAAAATGTGCCACATAACTATTAGTATTAACTACTAATTAGACATATTTCCAAGAGACCATGGAATAGTTTCTAGGTACTTCTTGATTTCCCGAATAATAGATATTATTATTAAACTGACAAAATAAAAAAAATGGTATGGCTCTGCACCAGCTCTAAAACTAATGAGCAACTTTTTTACACTCTGGGGGAGCAGAGCTGCACTCAGGAGACGAGGACAAAAGTCCCTGTGGCTTCACTCTACTTGGTCCCAGCCAGTTGAAGGTGGACCCGAGCTGAATATCAGGTCCTTAGAACTGGACCTGTTGGTTCCTTGCCTCTCCTTTTCATTCTGTTTTACCTCTGGGATTGGATTTTGATGCCTGCTGTGTCTCCTCCTCTCTAATTATCAGGTGCCATTCACTTGTATTTGCCCCTTTCCAGGTTCTTAACATTTCCCTTCCTCAACTGATGAACATTTAGTATGCCTGGGCTTCAACGTGTCACCTCCTAACTACTTACAATTTAATCT
>JAQZBX010017906.1:0-35114 GCA_029593785.1 Cabassous unicinctus | reverse complement strand
GGAATCAGTTTCTGTTTTCTTTGTGTCCAAAAGTTCAGTCCTTAGTGTATTTTGCTCATCTAGTATTTTGCTATAAGCTGCAAGGAGAAGCCAAGCCACATTCTCTGAGTTTACCTTGGAAAGTTCTTCAGCTAAATGCTCTGGTTCACCATTTTCAAATTCTGTCTTGCATATAACACCAGGAGTTAATCTTGCTAAGTTCTCTGCAACTTTAAAACATGGATTGCCTGTCCTCCAGTTTCCAATAATAGTTTCATCATTTACTTCTAAGGCATTATAGAAAGTCTCTTTAGTGTCCATATTGCTATCAACAGTTTCTTCAAAGTGATCTTGGCCTTTTCCATGAAGCATATCACAATTCCTCCAAAAAATACCCCTTACCCATTTATAAAACCGTTCCAACATTTTGGAAATTACAAAAGCACTTCCCCATTCCTCAGTACCAAATTCTGTATTAGTCAGCCAAAGGGGTGCTAATGTGAAATACCAAAAATGGATTGGTCTTTACAAAGGGTAATTATTTGTGGTAGAAATCCACAGATACCAGGCCATAAAGCATTATGTTTCTTCTCTCACCACAGTCCATTGCCACGTGTTAGAGCAAGACAGCTGCCAGCGTTTGCCAGGGTTCAGGCTTCTGGGGTTCCTCTCTTCCCGGGGCTGCATTTCTTTCTGGGCTTAGCTCCTTTGATTCCTTCACAAGGTCAGCTGTAGACTATCAGGTGAATGGCTCACTTCTCTTCTCCTGGGGTCTTCTCTCCAATATCAAAACTGCTTCTCAAAAGATGGCTTCAAATCTGTTCTTTGCCTTGCCTTTTATATTTGATTCCCCACCCACCAAGGAGTGGGGCTCAATGCCCTACTGATGTGGCCCAGTCAATGCCCTAATCATAACTTAATCATGCCCAGATTAACAGATCAGTTTACAAGGATGATCCAACCATATTTTTGGAATTCTTAATTACATCAAACTGCCCAACTGCAACAGGGGGGGTAGAATTAGATCCACACATACCTACTGGTCAGTTTCATGCAAGCCAAAATTTACTTCCATTACCCAGAGAGGCTAAGGAAGCACAGCACCCCTCTTATCCTACTTAGGGGTGGGAATGGAATTACATTGCCTGACTATTCAGTCTGTGTGGGCCAAAAGAGCCTGCAGGTACCTAGAGGGACTAAGAAAACCTCACTCCCATCTTGTCTTATGTGGGTGGGAATGGAGCCACAGGAATCCAACAATCCATTTCATGCAGGCCTAAAGCACCTGCAGTTGCCCTGAGAGTTTGAGGAAGCACCACCCCATCCTATCTTATGGGGTTGAGGGTCAGGATGGAGATGGAATCAAAGGCATTAAACAAACCAGTTCCTGAAACCTGAAAGCACCTGTGATTGCCCAGAGAGGCTGAGGAAACACAGCTCCCCTCTTATCCTATTGGGAGCTAGGATAGAGCTACAAAAGTCCAAGCATCCAGTCTGTGTGGGTTAAAATTGCCTGCAGTTGCCCAGAGAGGCTGAAGAAACACCAGACCCCTCTTATGCTATTTGGGGTCGCGGTGGATCCACAGGTACACAAAAGTTCAGTCTGTGCAGGCTGAAAGTGCCTTCCTTTCCCTGTAAAAGCTGATAAAACACTGCTCCCTTCCTACTTGGGGATTGGAATGGAGCTACAGGTGCCTGGCAGTTCAGTCTGTGTGGGTCAAAAGCCCCTGGAAGTTACCCAGAGAGGGTGGGGAAGCTCTACCCCCTCTTGTCCTATCAGGGGTAGGAGTGGAGCCACAGATACCCAACAATCAAGTACTTGTAGGCCAAAAGCACCTGCAGTTCTGAGAGTGTGAGGAAAGACCAAGGGGTGGAGATGGAATCAAAGGTGATCAACAAACCAGTTCGTGTGGGCTGAAATTGCCTGCATTTGCCTGGAGAAGCTGAGTAAACACAGCTCCCATCCTATCCAATTTGGGGGCAGGGATGGAGCCACATTTGTCCTGTAGTTGCCTAGAGAGGCTGAAGAAACACCAGCCACCTCCTATCCTATGGGGGAGGAGGGGTGGAGATGGAATCGAAGGCATGCAAAAAATGTTTGTGTAGATTTAAAGCACCTGCAGTTGCTAAGAGAGGCCAAGGAAACATAGCTCCTCTCCTATCCTATTGGGGTGTGGGGATGGAGCACTAGGTGTCTGACTACTCAGTCTGTGTTGGCCCAAAGTGCCTGCAGTTACAAAGAGAGGTCAGTGCAGTTTACCACAGCTTTCTCCTTGCCAGAGAGTGGCTGAGGCTTAGGCTATGGCTGCAATCTGCTCAGCATGGAAAGAATCCAGTCCCTACCTTCACTGTGATTTTCAATTAGCTCCATTTCTTCTCATGCTGGAGGAAGAGTTAAAATTGCAGCTATCCACCTCTTTCCAACTTGGCCATGTTCAAACTTATCTGTTCTTAGGATTATACTTTAGCTAGGTGAATTTATTAATAAGTAGCTGAAGTCAGTGACCAACTGTCTCTTCCTCCCCTATTTTTATGAAATGGAGCTCCAACTCCAGCCACAGAATAGCTCTTGAGAAGTCTTCCACCACCAGTGGAGAATGAGCACCAGCCTCCATGGTGGGGAATGCTCTACTTATGCAACTTTCTGCAGATGGGCAGTCTCCTCCTTCCATTCTTTCAAGTATGTTGCAGGATGTTCTCCTGGTCTCCTGAGCTCACCAAACAGGTGCTTTAGGTAACTCTGGGTGATTACTAACTGCCCTGTAGGATGAGCTGACTCTTGGAGCTCCTTAGATGGTTTCTTTGGCACAGGAATTCTTCCTCCTTTTGGAATGCTAACTTTGCCAGATAAAGAATTCTTGGCTGGCAGTTTTTCCTTTCAGCACTTAACTATGCCTTACCACTGTCTTCTTAGCTTCATGGTTTCAGATGAGACATCAGCACTTAATCTTATTGAGTTTCCCTTATATGTGATGGAATTCTTTTCTCTTAGTGCTTTCAGAATTCTCTCTTTATCTTGAACGTTTGACAATTTGGTAAGTATATGTCTTGGGATAGGCCTGTTAAAATTTACACTGTTTGTGGTGAGCTATGCTTCCTGGACATGTACATCCATGTCCCTCAGAAGAGTTGGGAAATTTTCAGCCATTATTTCCTCCAACACTCCTACTGCCTCCTTTCCCTACTGTTGTCCTTTTGGGATGCCTATAATACATATGTTGTTAATGTCTTGCTATCATTCATTTCCCTGAAACCCTGCTGAATTTTTTATATCTTTTTATCCATTCTACTATCTGTGTGATTTCAGAAGTCCTGTGTTTGATGTCATTAATTCTTTCTCCTGCCTCTTCAAATTTTTTATGTGCTTCCAAAGTAGTTTTAATTTCTTTAATTGTGCCTTTCATCACAATCTGATCTGTCATCATTTTATATGTTTACAATTTCTTTTGTATGTTTCCCCAGTGACTTCTTAAAATCATTTACCTCATCCTTGGTTTTATTAAGTGGATTCATGATATTTGTCTGTACATCTTGATTAGATGTTCTGCATCCTGCATCTCCTCCTGTTTTTTAGTTTGTTCATTAGACTGGTCCATGTCTTCCTGTTTCTTAGTATGGCTTGTAATTTTTTGCTGGTGTCTAGGTGTCTGTTTATCTTGATGGAATTATTCAGTTGGTTAGCATATCTTTATACTCTAGGGTTTTATTTCATTTTCATTTTGTGTTAAAGGTCATCTTTCACACTTGGCTCCACTTATTCTATATCCTTACCACAGTATCTGGAGGAGTGCAGCCTGCTATTCCCTACTTCACCATCTTGGATCTCTGTTTATTCCATCATCATACCTCTCTTAATTCAATTAATTTTATTTCCAAGGGGGATGATTTTAGCACATGGAGTCTAGGAGGTCATCTAAGGACACTAATCTAGGTTTTTTCACATTCTTATGTTAGATAGGTCTTCAAAACAAAATCAAAAGGAGAAGAAGCTGCTACTAATGGGTTTTGGGTGGTCCTGTTAGAATAAGATCAAAAGGAGGAATTAGAGAGAAGCTAATGGTTTCTGGAAGGTTTCTGTGACACAGTTTTACTATACATATCCAGGTGTATAAAGCACTTACCCCAATAGTTAAATGGTTAAATTACACAAATAGAATTCACACAAGAAGAGATATAAATTGTAAAGAAAAAAATATATAATTTAAAAATCTAAATATTTGTTTTCACTTATCAAATGATTCAAAACTGGCATTTAATAATAATCAAAATCTAGTAAGAATGTTCTAAAATATTCACACATTTGTGACATAGTAAGAATATAGCTATTTTGGAAAATTATATTGAAATGCCATTTTTGAAGTTCTCTTTGGATTTAGTAATTCTATTGCCTAAGGAAATATCAATGGAGTGAAAAAAATATAGATGTTAAAGAAGACCTAAATAAACAAAAGCAAACTACATGTTCATCGATTGGAAGACTAAATATAAAAAGAGAACAAAGTTGGAGGATTCATTTCCTGACTTTAAAGCATATTACAAAGCTACAGTGGTAAAAACAGCATGGTTCTTTCATAAGGATAGATATATTGGCCAATGCAATTAAATTGAGAGTTCAAAAATAATCCCTCACCAAGGCAAGTAGATTTTTGACAAGGTTGTGAAGTTCACACAACTGGGGAAGAATAGTATCTTCAGCAAATGGTGTTGGGAGAACTGGATATCCATATGCAAAAGAATGAAAGAATACCCCTATCTCATATCATATATAAAATGAACTGAAATTGGATCAAGGAAGTAAATATAAGAATTTAAACTATAAAACTCTCAGAACAAAATGTAAGGAAGCATTTTCAAGACCTTGAATTAAGTGATGGTTTCTTAGACTTTTCACCCAAAGAATAAGCAATGAAAAAAATTATAATAAATGGGACTCTTCAAAATTAAAAAACTTATGTGCATCAAAGGGCTTTGTCATATAAGTGAAAAAAACCACAATGGAGAAAATATATTTTCTATGGAAACCACACATCCAATAAGGGTTTATTATCTAGACATAAGGGAAAAACCCTACAATGGGAGAAAATATATTGTCACATAAGTGAAAAAACCTACAATGGGACAAAATATATTTTCTCTGGAAATCACACATCCAATAAGGGTTTAATATCTGGACTATATAAAGAAATCCTACAACTCAAAAATAAAAGAAAAACAATCCAACTTACAAAATGGGCAAAAGACTTGAACAGACATTTTTCAAAAGAAAATATAAATGAATATAAAGCACATCAAAATATGCTGAACTTCACTAGCTATTGGAGAAATGCAAATCAAAACCACAAAGAGCTATCATATCATACTCAGTAGAATGACCACAATTAAAAAAATAAACATCTACAAGTGTCAGAAAGGTGCAGAAATAAGAACACTAATTCATTGCTGGTGGGAATGTAAAATAGTGCAACTACCATGGAAGACAATTTGGCAGTTCCTCAAGAAGCTAAGTCTAAGTATAGAATTACCATATGACTCAGTAATCCCAATAATAGGTTCGCAGAAGAACTGAAAACAGCAACTCAAACAGATATTTGCACACCGTTGCCGGTAGCTGTATTATTTAAAATTGCCAAAAGATGGAAGCAACTCAAGTGCCCATCAACTGATAAATGGATTTAAAAATTGTGATAAACACATATGGAATATTATTTAGCCATAAAAAAGGAATGAAGTCTTGATGCATGCAACAGTATGGATCAACCTTGAGGACATTATGTTAAATGAAATAAGCCAGACCCAAAATGGCAAATATTGTATGATCTCAGAGATATGAAGTAATTGTAATAAGCAAACTCTTAGAGATAGAATATAGGACATAAATTACTAGGAGATAGATTCAGTTTTAGATAATGGAGAGTTGATGCTTAACTTACAGAGAATTTCTATTTAGGTTGGTGGAAAACATTTGGAAGTGGATGGGAGGATGGCAGCACATTATTGTGAGTGAACTATAGAGGTGAATGTGGTTAAAAGGGAAGTTTTAGGATGTATATATTACTAGAATACAAATTAAAAGATAATGCATAAGAATGTAAAACACAGTGAAACCTAATGTAGATGAAAGACTATTGGTAATAGCACAAGTACAAGAATGTTCTTTCATGAATTATAACAAATGTATGATAATAATACAAGGTTGTAATAATAAGGTGAAGTATGGGAAAATACATCTTCTAAAAACTATGCATTCTAGATAATAGTATGATTTTAATACTCCTTCAATTGTATCAAAAGTAACTACTATTAAAAAATAGTACAATTATTTAAAAAATTCTGCCATAAATGGTAACAAGTATTTCACACCAATGCATTGGGTTGCTGGTGGTATGGTGTGTGGGAATCTTTAGTTATGCATAATTATTTTGTAAATCCTACAACTTCTCTTATTAAAATATTAGAAAGAAAAATTAAATTCAAAGTGTTGGAATTATTAAAGAATTTTGATGGTCACAGAAAAAAAGAGTAATATGTAATTACAAAACCTAGTATAAAGGTATATTTTTACCCCTTTATTACCTTAACTGAATGAAAAAAAATACAATTGAATGAGTTAAATTGTATGTTATGTATTTTTCAGATTATGTCAAATATAAATTTAATATATTTGTCAATAAAAGTCACATGTATGCATGTGTTAGCAAAGATTTGTAGGCAAGGGAATCAACTATAATTTCTAAAATAGTACATGAAACAATGTTTTGTTTTGTTGGGTTTTTATCATTAATTGTATGTTATATGTAAAACTATAATACCAAAAGGAGGGGAGGTAATGCAGCTATATGGATGTAAGTTTCTGAAACTTGTTCTTTTAAGTTAAGATGTACTTATTAAGCCTCAGAGGAACCACTAAACAAAAAATAAAATAAATAATTATAGAGATATGAATTATTAATTTAAAATATTCATTTAATGCAAAAGGAAGGAAAAAGGAAGAACTGCATAACAAAAATGATATGAGTTATAGGATACAAGTAGTAAAATGGAAAGTGAAAATCCAACTTTATCAAAATAAGATTAAATATGAATACATTAAGCAATCCAAACCAAAGGCAGAGCTGATCAGACTATATTTTAAAAGATCCAACTATACAGTCTCTTCATAAGATACAAGTTAGATTAAAAAATACAATTAGATTGAAAGTAAAAGGATGGGAATATATATATCATTCAAACAACAATGCCAGGAAAGCTGGAGTAGCTAAACTAAAATAAAAAAGGAATTTAAAATAAAAAAGTTACTTTTGAAAAGGATGGACATTTTATAATGATGAAAATATATCAATTTTTCAGGAGGATATAACAACTATAACCATATATGCACCTACCAAAAGAACACCAAAATACAGGAAGAAAACTTACTAAAATGAAGGGAGAAATAAGTGATTCAAAAATGTTAGGTGAAAACATCAATTCCTATATGGCAATAATGGATAAAACAACTAGAAAGTAGATCAACAAAGAAATGGAAGACTTGAACAACACTTTAAAACAACTAGGCCTAATAGATGTCTAGAGAAAAGTCTACAGAACTATAACAATATAAATTTTTTTAATGTGCATCTGAAACATTGTTCAGGATAGTCCATGTGCTAGGGAATAAACAAACAAACAAACAAACAAAAAACAGGATAGAAAAATAGAAATTATGTTATCTAACTACAATAAAATGGAAAGAGAATCAGTTTTAAAAAATGAAAAATTACAAATATGTGGAAATAAAAGAACACACTCCTAAATAACTGATGCATCCAATAGGAAATCAAAAGTGAAAACTGAAAATATTTTGAGATGTATGAAATTGAGTACTGAGCAAGGCAAAATGTATAGGAAGCATATAAAACAGGGCTTAGAGGTACATTTATAGCTATAAATAGCTATATTAAGGATAATGCTCTCAAATCAATAACCAATCCCTTCCATCTTTAGACAATAGAATAAGTACAGTAAACTAAATTAATGCAAAGAGAAGGAAGGAAATGAAAATATTAGAGCATAAACTAATGCAGTAGAGAATGAAAAAGTAAGACAGGAAATAAATGAAATGCAAAATCTGATTATTGTAAAGGATCAAGAAAATTGACAAATATTTATCTACAGTGACCAAGAGAGAAAAAAAAAAGACTTAAATTACTCAAATCAGAAGTTTAATAGGGGACATCACTATTGACTTTATACTACTAAAAAGGTTTAGAGGGAAATAACTTTGAACAACTTTTCATTTCTAAAATGATTCAAAGAAATTAAAAGTCTGAATAAATCTATAACATTTGAAAAGATTGATTTAGTAATCAATTAATTATCCTCAAAAAATAACACAAACTGAAATGGATTCCCTAGGAGAGTCTACCCCCAAAACAATAAAGAATACTGATATAAGTTCCTTTCCAATTCTTCCAAAATATGTAAAAGAAGTGGGGGCACTCACCATCTCTCTCACAGAGGATGGCTGATTAGGGACAAGATCCTGCCTGAGTGGGGTGTTCTGGGGGCCCATGGAGTGAGAGCCTTTGGGATATGGATCTGGAAGGAGCTGGACAAGGGAGGTGGATTGCTCAAGATAAAACCATGAGTTTTTCCTGAGCTGGAAATTGTGGATGTGGACAGCTAAGCTCCACCCTCAGGGCAAAGTACTAGGGTGAACCCCGACTCCCACTGGCAACCCAGTGAGAGGAAGCATTCTCTGAGAGTGAGAGGGTTCTGGAAGAGAGTGGAGAGGGGTTTCTTTTCTGTGGGTGTGGTTGCCTGGACCCCCTTGGGGCTTTGGGGAACACACCAACCAGATTGAAGTGGCGACGGGCTGAGGGGAGAGGCAAATCTGCTGAGGAAACCAGATTTACCTAGCCACCCTGCGATACAGAGGCTTGGCTTGGAAGAGTGCAGAGTCAGCCAATTTTATAGATCCATGCTGAGGAATATCAGAGTTTCAGCTCCCCTGGGGGTGTCAGGCAGTGGGAAGTTTTTGATAAGTTTCCATGAGTCTGTTTGGGGTTCCCTGGGAGGAAGGGGTGGTCTAGAAGAGGCTTGTAAATCATTTTGGTGCAGTGAACTTGATTTTCTGGACCCCCTTAGAGCTTGGGGGAGCACACCAGCTGGCTTAAAGTGGCACCAGGCTGAGGCGGAGAGGCGAATAGCCTGATTTACCTAACCACCTTCGGATACAAAGTCTTGGCTTGAAAGAGGGTGGAGTCAGCCGATTTAATAATTTTGCACTGAGCACTATCAGAATTTCAACTCCCCTAAGGGAATCAGGCAGTTGGTAGTGCTTAATAAGTTTCCACAAGCCTATTTAGGGTCCCCTGGGAGGTGGAGGTATTCTAAAAGAGGCTTGTAAACCATTTCAGTGAGGTGAACTCAGTCATCAGGGTCCCACTTGAATTTCAAAAGGGAACCCAACCTGTCCAGGAGAGGGAAGGGGGGATCTGCTCATACACATTGCTGATTCCTGCTGCCACAGGAGAGTAAAACCTTTGCAGGGGAAAGTGACTAAATAGTTTTCTGAAGAACTAACTGACTGAATTAGTAAGTTAGCTCAGTGGAGTTATTTCTGTCTTGATTATATGAGGTCCCTACTTTGATTCCCAGCTTCTCTAAGAGTAGTGATTCACTGGGATATCTAACATCCAGCTGATAATGTAGGACAGGGAAAACATAGACATTGTTGTTGTACTAACTTCTTTTGTGTCCTTCATTTCTAAAAAAAAAAAAAAAAATTTACTTAAAAAATTTTTTAACTTAGTTTACTTGCTAAAATCTGCCTCAAAACCTGCACAGAGAAGACTGCAGGGTAATTGATTGATGAACACAGACAGACTGAGAGGCTACACAAGAGCCCAAGAAGGAACACTGTTCTTCCTTAGCTTTGTTTGACTGCTTGCTTGTGTGCTTGTTTGGTTTTTCTTTGTTTGTTTCTGGCTTTTCTTTCCTCCTTCCTCCCTCACCCCTTTTTTAAAAATTCGGTGCTGCTAGCCTGTTTCTTCTTTGCTGTGCTCCTTCTTCCTTGATTTCTCATTTTCTGTGTATATTGATTTTGTCTACCAACGCTATCTCTTTTCCTTTCTTCATCTTTCTACATTCTGCTTTCTGCTGTGGTTCTTACATTCACCTTTCTTCATTAGTCCTCAACTTCACTGATTTTGATTTCTATCTTGTCTATTCTGCTTTCTTTATTTTATTAACTTTTTCATTTCAGCCCTTTCTTTACTGTTTCTCTCTCTCCTCATCATTCTGGCCTTTTAAATCATTCTATATATTTTTATCTATTTGGTTTCCCATTCCATTGTAGGTACTCCACTTTTTCCCATATTACTCTACACAGCCTACATGAGTTAAATATTCATTTTACTAAGTTTTATGTGGCCCATCTTCTAACTTTTATTTTATTATTATTATCCCTTTTTCCTTCCTTACCTCTTTTGGTTCCTCTGGCCCTAATTTTTTCCTTCAATGGAACCTAGAAAACAGCGAGGAAATAGAACAAGAAAAGTGTCAAAGAGAAAACTTAATGCACACACAGAACCACCAGCTAAATAAAACCCTAGAGCAGAAGAGAAGTTAATCAACAGAATAAACCCATCAAGGTAAAATGATGACCAGAGCGCAACAAAAAATTACAAACCATAGTGAGAAACAGGAAGACAAGGACCAGTCAAATAAACAACTGAAAATCAGGAAGAGATGCAGAACATTGAACAACTAATCAAAACTGTCCAAACAAATATAATGGACCAACTTAATGAAGTGAAGGAAGAGATTAAGGATATTAAGAAGACACTGGGAGAACAGACTGAAAAAATTGTAAACATACATAAAAAGATAATGGATATGATGATGATGAATGGCACAATCCAAGAAATCAAAAAGATGCTGGAATCACATAACAGCAGATTTGAACAGGCAGAAGAAAGAATTAGTGATGTGGAAGACAGTACATCTGAAAACAAACAGATAGTAGAGCAGATAGATAAAAAGATAGAAAAAATCCAGCAGGGAAGTAGGGATTTAATAGACAACACAAAGCACACAAACATATGCATTATAGGCATCCCAGAAGGAGAAGAGAAGAGAAAGGGAACAGAAGGAATGTTGAAGGAAATAATGGCTGAAAACTTCCTAATCCTATTGAGGGAGATGGATGTACATGTCCAGGAAGCACTGATTTCTCATCTAAACCATGGAGGCAAGAAGACAGTGGTATGACATAGTCAAGGTACTAAAGAAAAAAATCTTCTAGCCACGAATTCTCTATCCAGCAAAGCTGGCATTCAAAAATGATGGAGAGTTCAAGATATTCACAGATAACTAGTAATTAATAGAGAATGCCAATAAGAAACTGGCACTTCAAGAAATACAAAAGAAGTTCAACAGGTTGAATGGGTAAAACAGGAGAAAGAGAGTTATAGAAGAGTGTAAGAACAACTAAAAAGAGAAGTAAAAACAACATATGACATACATAAACCCAAACTAAATATGGCTGATGTAAGAAATTCATTGAGAGAAATAACTCTGAATGATAATAGTTTAAACTGACCAGGCAAGAGACACAGATTGGCAGAATGGATAAGGAAATATGATCCATCTATATGTTGTCTACAAGAAACCCACCTTGAACGAGGGATTGAAGGAGGCTGAAAGTGAATGGCTGTAAAATAATTTTACAAGCAAACAATAACCAAAAAAAGGGCTGGAGTAGCTATCCTACTATCAGACAAAATAGACTTCAAATGCAAAACTATTGCAAAAGACAAAGATGGACACTATATATTAGTAAGAGGGGTAATCTTTCAAGAAGAGAGAACAATCATAAACATTTATGCACCTTATCAGGGTTACTCAAAATACATGAGGCAAACACTGGAAAAACTAAGTGGAGACAAATGCTTCTACAATTATAGTGGGGGACTTTAATACACCATTATCACCATTAGACAGAACATCTAGACAGAGAATCATTAAAGAAACAAATACTCTGAATAATACATTAGAGGTGCTGGATATAATAAACATACAGAATGCTACACCCTAATACAGTGGGATATACATTCTTTTCGAGTGCACATGGATCACATTCCAAGATAGACGACATGCTAGGCCACAGAACAACTCTCAATGAATTCAGAAAGATTGAGATTATGCAAAATAATTTCTCTGACCACAATGGAAGAAAATTGGAAATCACTAAGGGCCAGAGAACCAGATTAGGCACAAAGATATGGAAGTTAAACAACACAGTCTTAGACAAACAGTGGGTCAAGGAGGAAGTCTCAAAAGAAATCAGTAACTACCTTGAAACAAATGAAAATGACAACACAATATATCAAAACCTGTGGGATGCAGCCAAAGCTGTCCTGAGAGGGAAATTCATAGCCATAAATGCATATATTAAAAAAGAAGAAAGATCTAAAAATTGAAGACCTATCTGCACACCTGGAGGAATTGGAAAAACAACAACAAACTAACCCTGAAGGAAGTAGAAAGAAGGAAATAACAAAGATTAGAGCAGACTAAATGAAATAAAAAATAAGAAAGACCTAAAAAAAGAAAACAAAACCAAAATCAGGTTCTTCAAGAAGATCAATAAAATTGACAAACCCTTAGCCATACTAAGAAAGAAGAAGAGAGAGCAGATGCAAATACACAAAATAAGGAATAAGGAAGGGTATATCACTACTAACTCCATAGAAATAAAGAGTATCGTAAGAAGCTACATTGAAAAATTATATGCCAACAAGAATGATAATTTAGAGGAAATGGACAAATTCCTAGAAACTCACAAGCAGCCTACATTGATGAAAGAAGAAATTGATGAACTCAAGAGTGCAATTACAAGTAAAGAGATAGACTTAGTCACCAAAAACCTCCCAACTAAGAAGGGCCCAGGACCAGAGAGCTTCACAGCTGAATTCTACCAAACATTCCAGAAAGAGCTAACACCAATCCTGCTTAAGCCCTTCCAAAAAATAGAAGTAAAAGTAATATTGCCTAACTCATTCTATGATGCCAACATTACCCTAATACCAAAAGCAAAAAAAGATACCACAAGAAAGGAAAATTACAGACCAATCTCTTTAATGAACCCAAATGCTAAAATACTCAACAAAATACTTGCTAATTGCCTTCAACAACATATCAAAAAAAACTATACACCATGACCAAGTGGATTTCATCTGGGTATGCAAGGATGGTTCAACATAAGAGAATCAATCAATGTAATATATCATATAAACAGATTGAAAGAAAAAAAAAATCACATGACCATCTCTATAGATGCAGAAAAAGCCACAGACAAAACACAGCACTCTTTACTGATAAAAAACACTGCAAAGGATATGAATAGAAGGAAACATTCTTAAATGATAAAAGGTATATATGAAAAACCAAAGCTAACATCCTCTTCAATGGTGAAATCCTAAAAGCCTTCCCTTTGAGATCGGGATCAAGACAAGGATGCTCAGTATCACCACTCCTATTTAACATTGTCTTAAAAGTACTTGCTTGAGCACTGAGCAAAAAAAAAAAAAAGATATAAAAGGCTCCAAAATAGGAAAAGAAAACGTAAAATTTCATTCTATACAGAAGAAATAAGCCTATATGTAGAAATCCCTGAGAAATCTACAAGAAAGATTCTAGAACTTATAAAGGAGCTCGGTAACATCGCATGCTGTAAGATCAATGCTCAAAAATCAATAGCGTTTCTGTACAACAATAATGAGCAATCTGAGGAGGAAATCGAGGAAAAAATACCATTTACAATAGTAACTAAAAGAATCAAATACCTAGGAGTAAATTTAACTAAAGATGTAAAGGACTTATATACAGAAAACTACACAACACTGTTAAAGGAAATCAAAGAAGACTTAAATAAATGGAAGAATATTCCCTGTTCATGGATAGGAAGACTAAACATCATCAAGATGTCTATCTTACCCAAACTAATCTACAGATTTAATGCAATCCCAATAAAAATCAGCCCTGTATTTTTTAATGAATTGGGAAAACTAACTACAAAATTTATTTGGAAGGGTAAGAGGCCCCGAAACACCAAAGACATATTGAAAAAGAAAAATGAAGTTCAGAGATATCACACTACCTGACTTTAAAACATAATACAAAGTTACAGTGGTCAAAGCAGCATGGTATTGGCACAAGGATAGACATATTGACTAATGGAACTGAATTGAGAGTTCTGATATAAGTCCTCGTGTATACAGTCATCTGATATTCAACAAGGCCATCAAGCCCACTCAGTTGGGAGACAAGTGGTGCTTGGAGAACTGGATATCCATATCCAAAAGAATGAGAGAGGAACACCATATGACACCTTATATGAAAATCAACTCAAGATGGATCAAAGATCTAAATATAAGCACCACGACCATAAAGACCTTGGAAGAGAATGTAGGGAAGCATCTACAGGACCTTGTAAAAGGAAATATTTTCATGAACTTCACACCAAAGGCATGAGCAGCAAAAGAAACAATAGATAAATGGGATCTCCTCAAAGTTAAAAACTTTTTCACCTCAAAGGACATTATCAAGAAAATAAAAAAGCAGCCTACCCAATGGGAGAAAATATTTGACAACCATACATCTGATAGGAGCCTAATATCCTGCATATATAAAGAAATCCTACACCTCGAAAAGAAAAAGACAAAGAATCCATTTAAAAAATGGTAAGTGACCTGAAAAGACACTTCTCCAAGGAAAAAGTACAAATGGCTAAAAAGCACATGAAAAAAATGCTTGACAGCGCTAGCTATTTGAGAACTGCAAATCAAACCTACAATGAGATATAATCTTACACCCTTTAGAATGGCAGCTATTAAAAAAACAGCAGACTATAAGTATTGGTGAGGCTGTGGAAGAAAGGGAGCCCTCATCCACTGCTGGTGGGATTGTGGAATGGTCCAGCCACTGTGGAGGACAGTTTGGCAGTTCCACACAAAACTAACTATAGATCTTTGTTATGATCCAGCAATTCCTCTGCTGGGTATATACCCAGAAGAATTGAAAGCAAAGACATGAACAGATATATACACACTGATGTTCATATTGGCATTGTTCACTATTGCCAAAAGTTGGAATCAATCCCTTTGCCCATCAACAGCTGAATGGATGAACAAAATGTGGTACATATATACAGTGGAATATTACTCAGCTGTAAGAAGGAATAAAGTGCTAACACACAGGATAACATGGGTGAATCTTGAAGACCTTATGTTGAGTGAAGCAAGCCAGGCATTGAAGGATGAACAGTACATGACCTCACTGATATGAATTAAGGAAATTGAGCAGTCTCCAAGAACTACTGTCTGGAAGATAGGCTTACAAGAAAGAGAAAGAGAAGAGAAAGTTGTGAGCCATCACCCATACAGATGTAAACTATGGTAAAGTGATAGGGTGTAGTTGCATATTGAAGGGATAGGACAGGTGTGTAGTGATATTATTGGGTTTGATGGTGCAGGGTTGACAGGTGTGTAGATTGGGAAGTGTGGATTAGAAAACCCAGTATAATGGGGGAGGGATGGGAGAGGGACCAGATGAACACTTGGAATTTGTGGGTATGAGGTTGAAAGTACAGAGGTGGGAATGCTCTTATGGCAATATGAAAAGAAAGTGTCACTGGTTTAGGGTGTTCATTGGGGATGCATTCGTGACAGGGCACACCTGGAGCAGGCTTCTAGGGTCCATCCTGTCATAATGTGTTGTATCAGTGGGTGGAGACCCACACAATGAGTGGGAAGGAGATGGACTCCCATCTTTGGGAGGACCAATTCACTGAGAAAGAGACAGGTGGGTGTCTCTTAAGAGCAAGGCCTGTTCCTAATAGGGGAGGCCAAACCAGTGTGTCAAGACCTCTTGTTGCATGTAACTATGAATCTTATCATCCAATGAGTCAAGCCAGGGGTTCATCATGGGCCCCTGGGGATGGGAAGGGAGGAACAGAATAGATCAAACTGGGGGTATTTAGTAGTCAGTGGAAATGTTTTTCATTACCTTACAGTGATGGACAGGACATGGACACAGGACATGGTAAATGTCATCAAAAGTTATAAAAGTGTATGCTCTAAAATGTAAACCATACTGTAAACCATTGACAATGTTTTATAGCTATGTTTCACTATCTGTATCAGTTAAAACAATGCTACCAACCACATACAAAAAAGTTTTAATATGGGGTGAGGAAAGGGGGAGGAGTTTGGGTATATGAGTGTCTCTTGTATTCTGTGTGTTACTTTGTTGTGACCTAAAATTTGTTTGAAAATTAAATGAAAAGTAGTGAGACACTGGGGAGTGAGAGGGGAAGGTGCCATGGTACAGACTGGACACCAGATATTGCAGTGATAAAAGGCAAAATGTCAAAATTTTTTTAAATTTTCCCTATTTTTTGAATAAACCAATCCTTTTATTTTATTTTATTATTATTTTTTTAAAGTTTTCATGCATTTTATCTCTTACATTTAAATTTATCATTATTATGTCATTTTCCTATGAATTGTATTTGGCTATTGTATTGGCTTCATCTTTAAAGAAGCTGTGGATCACAGAAGGGTTACAACTGGGGTGGGAGAGGATCATTGGTGGGGGGTGTCAGGGATGGGGGGTGCATGGGAGGAAGTTCACCTGAACATACATAAAAGGCATATAAAATTGTTCAAATGATCAAGAGGCATGGTCACAGTGGGTGGAGAATCACTCAATAAATGGGAGAATACTGAATTCCCATCCTGGAGTGCTCTTCCACATTTTCCAAGGGAGCAGCAACAGTCCCCCAAGTGCAGGGACAGTGTCTGGCAAGGGAAGATGATCCAGTGATGGGCTCTTGTTAATCATGAGTAGCCTTATGAGTCTTTGTTCCTGAAATTGAAACTTAGCCTATTGTTATGAGATTCCTAAAGGTTGCCTCCTGAGAGCCTCCTTGTGGCTCAAATGTGGCCTCTCTCTAAGCCAAACTCAGCATATGAATGCATTACCTTCCTCCCAGTGTGGGACATGACTCCCAGGATGAGCCTCCCTGGCAATGAGGGATTACTACCAAGTGCCAACAGACAATATGACTGGAAAATGACCTCTAATAAAAGGGAGGAAATGTAATGATAATGAGTTCATATGGCTAAGAGATTTCAAAGTGAGTTGGGAGGTCATTCCAGAGGTAACGCTTATGCACATCTCAGTAGGACCTCATAGGCTTCCAATGTGGATATCACCCCAAATAGAGGGGCTCCTGAGGCCTTTGGAGACACCCAGGTCCTATATCAGGGAGGATAGCCCCAGAGTTTGGTGCCTTATCAGTGGTCCCTGCTTTGGAATCTGTGCTCCTGAGAGTGACAGAGTTGGACTCAAATATGTCTTCCCTACACATGGTTCATCTTTCCCTTCTATTCAAACCTATATGTGGTCCTGGACTTTGTAGGTATACTTCCAGAGACTGGAGTCTTTGGGCTGTCTGTAGGCCAGCTGAACCCAGAATCTCAGTGGAGCTGCACCTCCTACTCTACAGCTCAATGGACTCACCCAGGACACCTGGTGGGGTGATGATGATGGACAATGGCCATCCCAGGGGATGGTGGGAGTCTGCAGCTGCAGGGAGGATAAGCCCATCCATCTTATCCATGGAATATAAGCCCCCTCTCACTTGGAGGTGGAGTGGACATCACCATCCCAGAATCTTCATTATGGGGGGTAGAGCTATGGACTAGAGTGGACTTATTGGTATTCTATTATAGACATACTGTGATTCAAGCAATGGAATAAATTACAATATTAATGTGGAGCCAGTGGCCACTGGATGCTTTGGGGACAAGGAGAGGGAAAATCTAAGTATCTTTTTTGGACAAATGTGTATTCAAGCCTTTGGCTCATATTTTAATGAAGTTGTTTGGCTTTTTATTGTTGAATTGTTGTGTCTTTTTATATATTATGAGTATTAAACCCTTATCAGATATTTGATTTCCAAATATTTTCTCCCGTTGAGTTGACTGCCTCTTCACCACTTTGACAGTCCTTTGACTTACAAAAGTGTTTAATTTTGAAGTGGTCTCATTTATTTAATTTTTCTTTTGTTGTTCATGCTTTGAGTCTAAGATCCAAGAAACCACCACCTACCATAAGATCTCATAGATATTCCCCTACATTTTCTTCTAGTAGTTTTATGGTCTTAGTTTTTAATATTTAGGTCTTTCATGCATTTTGAGTTGATTCTTGTATAGGGAGTCCTCTTTCATTCTTTTGGTATGGATATCCAGTTTGTCCTTCACCATTTGTTGAAGAGACTGTTTTGTTTCAATTATGTGGACTTGGTACATTTGTCAAAACCAGTCAGCTCTAGAGGTGAGGGTCTATTTCTAGGCTCTCAATTATATATATTTCATTGATCAATGTATCTATCTTTATGTCAATACCAGGCTGTATTGACCACTGTAGCTTTATAATATGTTTCAAGGTCAGGAACTAAGTGTCCTCCCACATCTCTGTCCATTTTAGGATGTTTTTGGCTATTCAGATAGCGTTCTCCTTTCAAATAAATTGGGCAATTCCCTCTACTATTTATATGAATTAGAGTTTTGGAATTTTGACTTCCATTGCATTGAATCTGTAAATCAGTTTGGGTAGAATTGACATCTTCGTGATAATTAGCCATCCAATCCATGAACAGGGAATGTCTTTCCATTTATTTAGGTCTCTTTTGATATACTTTAACAGTGTCTTGTAATTTTCTGAGTGTAGGTCCTGTACATCTTTGGTTAAATTGATTCCTAAGTATTTGGGCTATCTTGTAGTTATTGTAAATGGGATTATTTCTTGATTTTCTCCTCATATTGTTCAATACTAGTGTACAGAAACATTACTGATTTTTGCATGTTGATCTTATATCCTACCACTTTGTTGAACTCATTTATCAGGTCACATAGCTTTGTCATAGAAATTTCAATATTTTCTAAATATAGGATCATGTCATCTGTCATTCCCTTTTTTTTCTGTTTGGATACCTTTTATATTTTTTTCATGTCCAATTGCTCTAGCTGGAACTTCTAGTAAAATGTTGAATAACAGTGGTGACATTGGGCATCCTTGTCTTGTTCCTGATATTAGAAGGAAAACTTTCAACCTTTCCCCATTGAGTATGATGGTGGTTGTTTGTGTTTCATATATGCCCTTTATCATATTGAATATCTTTTCTTCTGTTTCTATCTTTCAAAGTGTTTACCAAGAAAGGATGCTGGTTTTTGTTGTATGCCTTTTCTACAGATGATCATTTGGTTTTTTCCTTCAATTTGGTAATGTGGTGTATTATGTTAATTGATTTTCTTGTGTTGAACCACCAAGAATAAATGAAGAATAAATCTTATTAGGTATTGGTGTATAATTCTTTTAATATACTACTGGATTCTATTTGTAAGTATTTTGTTGAGATTTTTTGCATATATACTCATTAGAGAGATAGGTCTGTAATTTTCTTTTCTTGTAGTGTCTTTATCTGGCTTTGGTTTTAGGGTGATGTTGGCTTCATAAAATGTGTTGAGTTATTTTCCCTTCTCTTAAAAATTTTGGAAGAGTTTAAACAGGATTGCCTTTAAATCTTCTGGAAATACTTGGTAGAATTCACATGCCAAACCATCTGGTCCTGAACTTTTCTTTGTTGGGAGATTTTATTTTTAGTTACCAGGGGCCAGGGATTGAACCTGGAACCTCATATGTGGGAAGCCAGTGCTCAAACACTGAGCCACATCAGCTCCCCTGAGGTTTTTTTTTTTTTTTTTTTTTTTTGGTCTGTTTGCTTTGTTTTGATTTGTTTGTTGTTTTTCAGGAGGTACCAGGAACTGAATCTGAAGCCTCCCATGTGGGAAGCAGGTGCTCATCTGTTTGAGCCACATCTGCTCTCTGTTGGGAGATTTTTGATGACTGATTCAACTTCTTTAAATGTGATTGGTTTGTGGAGGTCTTGTATTACTTCTAAAGTCTGTGTAGTTTGTGCATTTCTAGGAATTTGTCCATTTCATCTAGATTGCCTAATTTGTTGGCATACAGTTTCTCATAATCTCATGAACCTTTGTATTTCTGTGGTGTCCATTGTAACAACCCCCACTTCATTTCTGATTTTATTTATTTGCATCTTCTTTCTTTTTTTCTTTGTTAGTGTAGCTAGGGGATTGTGAATTTTACTGACCTTTTCAAAGAACTAGCTTTTGTTTTAAAGTTTCCCTATTGGTTTTTTCCATCAATTTCATTTATTTATGCTCTAATCTTTATTATTTTTTTCACTTTTGCTTGTTTTTGGATTAGTTTGTTGTCTTTTTTCTAGTTCCTCCTGATGTTCAGATTGGTCTTCAAATTTAGCTCTTTCTGCTTTTTAAATATAGGCATTATGGGCTATACATTTCCCTTTAGCACTGCCTTTCCCGTATCCCATAAGTTTTGATAAGTTGTGTCCTCATTTTCATTTGTCTTGAAATATTTACTAATTTCTCTTACAATTTCTTATTTCAACCACTGAGTGTTTAGGAATGTTTTGTTTAGCCTCCACACATTTGTGAATTTCCCCTTCCTGTCTGTAAATTGATTTCTAGCTTCATCCGATTATGCTTTAAGAAGGTGCTTTGTATAATTTCAATCTTTTTATATTTATTGAGTCCTGCTTTGTGACACAACATGTGGTCTGTCCTGGAGAAAGATCCATGAGCACATGAGAGGAATGTATAACCCACCAATTTGTGATGCATTATTCTGTATAGGTCCATTAGGTTTAGCTCATTTATCACATAGTTCAGGTTCTTTGTTTCCTTGTTGATCTTCTGTCTAGTTGTTCTATCTAATGATATGAGTGGTGTGTTGAAGTCTCCAGTCATTATTGTAAAAAACATCTATTTCTCCCTTCAGTTTTGGCAGGGCTTGTCTCATGCATTTTGGAGCACCCTTGTTAGGTGCATAGATATTTCTGACTGTTACTTCTTCCTGGTGGATTGCCCCTTTTATTAATATATAATGGCCTTCTGCATCTCTTAAAAGTTTTTTACATTTAAGGTATGTTTTTTCCCCCAATGTTAGAATAGCTACCCTGCTCTGTTTGGTTACTGTTGTCATGGAATATCTTTTCCCAATATTTCACTTTCATCTGATTTGCATTCATGGATCTAAAGTGATTCTCTTTTAGATAGCATATGGATGGCTCATGTTTTATTTTTATCATTCTGTCACTCTATATCTTTTGACTGTGGAGTTTAATCCACTCACATTCAATGATATTACTGCAAGTGCATTATTTACTTCCACTATTTTATTCTTTGGCTTTTATATGTCTTATCTTATTTTTGCCCATTTTTTACATTTTTGGTTATTTTGTCTGATAGTCTTCCTTTCTGCATTCTTATCCAAGCCTATCTCTCCTGCTTTTCTCTTTGGGGGAGTAAGGCTCCTTTTAATGCTTCTTGCTCTTTTTACCCCTTTTTACAAATTCCCTTAGTTTCTGTTTATTTATGAATATTTTAAACACCATATTTGAGGGACATTTTTGCTGGATAGAGAATTCTAGGCTGGCAATTTTCTCTTTCAGTATCCTAATGATTTCTTACCACTGTCTTCTCCCCTCTATGATTTCTGATGAGAGAGCCACACAAAATCTTACTGGGCATCCCTTGTATGTGATGTTTTGTTTCTACCTTTCTACTCTCAGAATTTTGTCTTTACCTTTGTCATTTGACATTCTGAGCAGCATGTGCTTGAATTAGGACTCTTCATATTTATTATGACAATAAGCTGTGCTTCCTGGATATGTAAATTCATTTCTTTCATGAGAGTTGGGAAATTTTCAACCACTATTTACTTAAATACACTTTCTGCCCATTTTCTCATTCTCTTCACCTTTTGAAATGCCCATGACATGTATGTTATTGTGCTTTATATTATCATTCAACTCTCTGAGCCCCTGCTCAATTTTTTTCCATTCTTTTATCTTTCTGTTCTCTCACTTCAATTTCAGCCACTCTGTCTTCTTCATCACTTATTCCTTCTTCTATCATTTTGAGGCTGCTGTTGTACTCCTTTAATGTGCTATTGATCTCACCTTTTGTGATTTCCATTTTCATAAGCTCTGTTATTTTTCTTTTCAGGTTTTCAAGCTCTTTTTTGTGCTTGCCCAGTTTCCTCTTAATGTCCTTATCTCTTTAGTCATATTCTTTTTCAACTCATTGATTTGATTTAGATTTATATGAAATTCATTGATTAGTTTTCTCCAATCCTGTGTCTCTTCTGGGACTTTAATATATTCCTTTGCTTGGACTATATTCCATTTTCTTAGTATGTCTTATAATTTTTTGCTGATATCCAGGCTATGATGGTCAGTTTACTCTGATGCTCAATTACTCTGTCTTGCATAAGGATTTAGTGATGGGAGGCTGTGTGTTACTGCCATTCTTTGATTCTTATTTGAACTTGTTTTAGCTCTTTAGGATTTATCTTCAAACCCTGACACTGGACTCAGTAATAGGCTACAGATCCACTTCCACAGGCCTTGGAAGGGAGGCTGTAAAGACCCAAAAAAGCCTCTCTTATTTATTTACTTTAAATTTCCTCATATGCACTTCCTTGGTCCACCTTCTGGGACTGTCCAGCTAAAGGGCTAAAGACCGCCTTCTCAGTTCAAACCCTGGTTTGAATGAGTCACTGCAACACTGACTGCAACAATGTGACAGAGGATAGTACCTCGCAGCTATTCAGAGCCTTGCAAATCAAACTTTCTCAGAAGCTCTTATCCAACCTTTGCTGGCAGCCTCCTTCATTTTCTTAGGTAGGAAGTAATTCCACTATCCTCTGCATCCTCAAAAACCAGTCCCAGTCAGTAGGGAGTATGTTTATGAGAGTTGGATATCTTTTGTCCTTGCTTCCTCCCAGAGCAAACAATGGTGTGGCCCACCCTCCTGGAAGGTCTCATGGCACACAGCAGACCTAATTTGTTTGCCAAAAGCCACATAAGCCCTAGGCTGCATCTTTCTCTTACCCCTTTCCTGGGGAGTTGGACACAGTGGGACCCTCTATCCATATCCACTGGCCAGAAGACAGAGAATTCAAAGCTATCTGTTCTGAGGGTGGGATATTGGCACTGGCAGCTGCATCTACAGCTTTTACTCCCAGAGTCTTCCACTGAGTTTCTTTTCCTTTGCCCCTCTCTCTTCTGGGTAGTGTCCAGCCTTTCCCTGTGCACTAAACCCTAAAATATTTTTTCAGGTCATTTCTGCCTGTCATCCAACTATTTTCCTGGGAGTGAATTAAGTCCTACGTCTCTCTAATCCTCCATCTTCCTGGAAAACTCCAGCTTCTCTTTCTTGACTAAGGTTTACTATTGATTGGCTTTGTGTTAAGGATCTTCTTTGATGCTTAATCTACCTTATTTTAAGAACTCTAGAATAGGCCATGTTTAATCGATTTTAATTTTTCAGCTCTTCCTCATCTGATTGTTGCCCTGAATATTCAGTACAACTTTTAAGATTGCATTTTTTGTGCATTTATTTCATCTTCAGGAGAAAGCTTCCTTTCCTCTGTTCTTTCTCTGGGAATCTTTATCTGTTCTGTTTGTTTTTGTGCAGAATGCTCTCCCCAGCTCCTATCTTTTGTTTAAATTCTGTCACTCACTCAGGGCCCCATTTTCCTTGCATTTTTCAGTTATCAGAACCTCTAGTTTAACCCCTTTTTCTCTCCCTGAGGCTTTTCTATCCCAGTTTCTTCCCCATTATAATACCTGCCCAGGGAGACAAGTGGGGCCACCCCAGAAAGGTGGTTCACTCCAGGGAAGGTTGCTCTGTGTTTATGTGGAGCAACCAACAGGAATTAGATTGAATGAGTGTATCACTTTCCTTCCATTGCTACATTTTCCTTTTTTCCTCATGGGGTCTTTATGTAGATGGCATTACCACATGGCTTGTTTTCATCCCTGGGTCTCTGTGGACTTGGGACCAGTTTCTTAGGTATGTTTAGAGTTCTAACACACTCTTGCAATTGGCTTTAAAATCTGTAGCCACTGTGGGAGGAGGAAACCTAGCTTCCTTAACTCTGATTTATCCCCAATCTGCAAAGGTCCAAGTAAGTGTAGGGAGTGGGACCAGCATTCTGGGATGGTAGTTTCCTCTCTTATTTTTCTTATTCTCGCTTCAGCATTTGTAGATCCTTTCTCCAGTATCTCCTATCTTCCACAATTACACATTATATTTACAAGTGTTTTGTTTTCATGTGGATTTGAATATACCAAGTTTTATTTCCTTGCTTTTACTCTGAAAAACTTCCCAAACTATTTCTTTTAAGGCAGGTCTGCTAAAAACAAGTCTTGCAGTTATTGTTTAACTGGGAATGTCTTTATTTTAACTTCTATTTTGGAAGATAGATTTGCTGTGAGTTGTATTTCTAGTTGACAGTTACTTTTCATTTGAGCTGTTTTAATATGTATTGGTTCCACTCAGAAACATGTTGTTAATTTTATTGGAATTCCCTTGTAGAGTATGTGTAAGTTTTGTCTTCTTTCTTTCAGATGTTTTCTTGGCTTTTATGACTATGCATCTGTTTATAGTCTTCTTTGCATTTATCCTAATTGTAGTTTGATGCTTCCAGGATTTATAGGTTGGTGTCTTTCAACATAGTTGGGAAGTTTTCAGTCATTATCATTTTTTTAACTTTATTTATTATTTCAATTTATCTCCCTCCCACCCAGATAGTTCTCTGTTTATTGTTTGCTTTACCTTCTCCAGGAAGCATCAGGAACTGAATTCAGGACCTCCCAGATGGGAATGCCCAACAGCCTGAGCCATATTCACTCTGTATGGGATGTGGTGTCTGCCACCTTGTGGCATCTCTCATTTCGGTGTTTGCCCTTTGTTGCAGAGTGCAGGCATCTAACCCTTCTTGTGGCAGGGTGTGGCATCTAGCTCTCATTGTGGTGGGTATGGGCATCTCCTTGTCTTCTTTAGGAGACATCAGGACCTGAATCTGGGACCTTCCCTATGGTAGGTGGATCCAAGTGGTTGAGCCACATCTCCTTCCCAGCCATTATCTTTTTAATCCTTTTTCTGCTCACTTTTTGCTCTCTTTTTCTGGTGCTTTCATTATGCATAAGCCATCACACTTCACAATGCCTCACATTTTTCTGAAGACTTGTTCATTTTTCTTTATTCTTTTTTCTCTATCATATTGAGATTGCATAAACTCTATTGCTATTTCTTCAAGTTTTCTATTCTTTCTGCTACTTAAAATACTGTAGAAGAGTCTAGTGATTTCCATTTAAGTTTATAATAATAATAATAGTACTAATACTTTCCAACTCCAAAATTTCTATTTGGCTCTTATTCTCCCCCTTTTAAAAAATATTTGTTTTATTTATTTATCCCCCCTTGCTGCTTGTACTCTCTGTGTCCATTTTCCTGTGCTTTTTCTATGTCTGCTTGCCTCCCTTTTTTGTGTCATCTTGCTGCCCCAGTTCACTGCACAGCATGGGCCATTAGCTCATCATACAGCATGGGCCATCAGCTCACCACATGGTGTGGGCCTGTTTGCCTTCCCCAGGAGGCCCTGAGATTCGAACTGGGACATCCTAAATGGTAAATGGGAGCTCAACCAGTTCAGCCACATCTTCTTCCCTCTTATTCCCTTTTTGAGGCAATATTTCCATCATCCATCACACCATCCTTTCTTTCTTTAATCCTGTTTCTCCCTAATTCCTTGAATATGTAATGTAATGGCTACATAGAAGTATTTTTTATTCAACTATTATTTAAGTCCTGTAAAACAAGCATTTTTATGCTTTCTTTTTTGTCAAGGGTAGAGGTCATACTTACCTGTTTCTTTTTATGCCACGATGTCAGTATGGCATGGCTCTCCTCAGTGTCTGGACTTTGTATTTTTTCTTTGTTTATTTTTTAAGTAATCTCCTGAATCATTTTACTAAAGTCAATTCTTGCACCTTCCACAGTGTTAAGGCTCCAATGATCCTTCTCTGGGATGCACAATTTTAGGTAATTCAATTTTCACTCTATATTGACTGTGGTTTTGGCAGGGCTTTCTTATACTCTTTCCATGACCACATGAAGGTATTATGCTTCATTTATTCCAGGTTTTTGTCTATATTGTTTTCAACAATGACCTAAGGCATAGTAACTCTACAGTTTAATCCAATCAGATTCATCTCACCTGAAGAAATTTTCTTGAGCTCTATGTTTGATATTTTTCATATCCTCAGGAAAACTCTTCCAAGCCACCTCCTTCATTGGTTTTTTCTTACAAATTAGTTGAACAACAGTTTAATCTGTATTTTCAATGAATACATGAATCCCCTCCAAGTTACCTATACCCACGAACCACACTATTTTTGGGAGCATCTGTAGGCTTGAATTTCTCCATTCTGCCACAAAAGTAACCAGTTCCTTTGAGAAGAGATGAGTAGCTAGCCTTTTTAGAGCTTTTCTCTCCACATAAGCAAGATCTCTGAATCAGGGCTCTAGAGCTGTGGTTGTGGACAATGGAAAACTTCTCTATGAGTGGCACTCCTGATTTTGGAACTAAGCACTCAATGGAAGGAGGGAAGTAGACTGAAATCTTGACAGCTTACTTCTTTTGGCATGGGACCACCACTTTCTGAGCATGCACAATGGCAATCGGTATAATGAATCTCAGTGTCACCCATACCAAAAGTACAGTTTGTGTTCCACAAGTAGGAGCTAGGTGAAGACAGAAGTATCCACCTCTCTGCCACACTACCCCTGAAATTAGCCTTGGCAATAGATAGATGCACAAATGGGTGAGAATTATTGATTATCTGCTCCTTCAGGTGAGAAAGCATTCAGATTTGGGGTCAGGGAGAGGGGTAGACTTGAGTGGTTTTTTACAGCAATCTGGAGCGGAAGAGGAAATAGTCTTAGTTCAAACACTACAGACTCCCCCTTTTCTTTCCAAATTTTCTAAGATAGCTATACAATTGGATTTGATATTCCATAGAAAGTTTCTGAGTTCAGATGGAAGATTATTCAAAGCAGATTAGTTCATATTCTCAGCCCTGACCCTAACTACCTTCTGCTAATTTCCTGTGGATGATTTCCTGTGAAACAAATGTCTAGGACATCATTTAATGATGAAATCTATTGCTTTTCCCCCAAATCCACTATCTGAATATATTCACTATATTCAAATGAAGAATCCAACAGCTAGTTCCTTTAAAGTTAGTTTAAAGATTCAGTTTTATCTAGGTTCAGGCTTGTTTCCATCAAAAGTTTTCTTAATTATCCCACTCATAGGATATAGGTTTAAAGTTGCATAGTATCAGAAAACTCCACAATGTGGGTCAAAATCTGACCTTACTTTCATAATCATGTAAACACTAATTTTGATGATCATTCACATAGAAGAACACATTTTAATTTTGTTCCTTGGGGGTGTCCAAGTCAATGAGATGCTAAGCTTAGAGTGCACGTTAAAATGTTGAAGTGGAAAGATAAAGACCAAGGCCCAGCAGAAGGTTGTTTTAAGTAAAAAAACTAGGGGGTTATGGGCACAGCACACACATAATTCAACATTCTACTCTTTGTTCAGGTTTTATAATTAATATTCCAGTTAAATGATTCCTTCTCACCCTCTCAGTTTCTTTCCATTAGAAATATTCAGTCTAATTTTACACACCTGCAGCAGTAGATTGGTTAAGTAATTCCATATGTCTTTTCAACTCTAAAAACAGGAAGTTAGAATAAAATCAACAGACCTCAAAAAAGAAACTTAAGAAATGTGGGGAAATGATTTGAGGAAGGGGCAGTCTTTAACCAAGTTGTGACTCTACAATCAGATCTCATGATTATTTTTAAAAATCATGTGAAACTGTTAGTGTGGGATATGGGTATTATTCTTAGCATGTTACTTGGTTCACAAAATAACTTTCAGTAGCCTTCTGAGTCATATTCCATTTTACTTTTCTTTATATAGAGATTGAGGGAGAGAGAAAAAGGGATCTCAGGACATATTTCTGACCCTCAGATGAGGACCAATGAAACATGGGGACCAAACTCATGCAGACCAACTCCAAAGAAACTTAGTTAAAACTTAAAGAGTGGGCAGATGTATTCCAGCTCACTTCCATTCCTCATATTATATCATGGAAGGGAAGGATATAGGTCACACTTGTGATGTCAATTACAGTACGCAAAAATTGCAGGAGGAAATTATAAATGTTTCTGTTATCACTTTTCATTTGATTCAAACTGTTGCCTACTACATGCACCATAAGAGGGAAAGACTTTTTGGAACACACAGAGGGTAAGGTCTCTCAAAATAAATCATGCTATGCAACTCTCATTAACTTGTTAATATGTAATTCACGAACCCGGGGCCTCACACATGGTAAACGGGGGCTCTATACATTGAGCCACACCCACTTCCTGTGGTGAGGTCTTGCTGCATCAGCCCACTGGGCCGCGCTGGCGGGCCAGCCAGCCTGCCCTCACAAGGAGGCCCCGGTAAGCGAACCGGGGCCTCCCATATGGTAAATGGGAGCGCTGTCCATTGAGCCACACCCACTTCCCCTCTGGGGACTCTTTTCACCTATCACTTTAGCAAATGACATGGTAATTTAAAAGAATGAAACCCACATGCTTCGATATCCATCAGTAAATGTGTCAATCTCTGAGTTATATAGTGCCCCTTGTTCTGCATTCTTAGACTTATTTTTAACATAGTCAGCTCTATTCCTGCATGATGGGCAATAGGAATTAACATTATTCAAAGTCATCCCTGGATTGAGCCATATGGAATAAGGGATGATCAGAACATCGTAGTAATTCCATTGTAGTGACCCCAGAATTTCAGCCAGGGATTGTCCAGGTGTGTATGGAGAGAGGGGCAGAGCATAAGAGTGGGATGTTATGTTCCTTCTCTTTTACTGATCCCCCATTTCCAACTTTTCCATACTGACCCTCCTTAGGAGGCTGCTCTGACCCAACCCCACCCAGGTCTCAGACAAAAACTCAGGTCTCCTGCTTCCCATCCACATCCATCTTCTCTGAAATTGGTGCAGCTAAAGAAATAGCAGGAAAACACTAACCTAAGGTCTCTTGTTTTTTTGAAGGAAATGACAATATTCATATCTCATAGAAAGTGACAACAGAATGTGCATAACCACCAACTGCAACACTGCAAACTCAGTAACCATAGTAAATTATGGAAATCCAAAAAAACCTTCTGTCCTCTCGTTAACAAAGGGAATAGAAGTGAGGATTTTAAGACAGCACTGTACAGCAGAATATGTGTGCAAAACACCAGAACACAGAGTGAAAACCTCAAGTGCCACATGCCTGATATTTCATGGATTGAATTTTTAACAGTTTTAAAAAACAAAACAATAAAAATACAGGTTGACTTTTTCAATCCTAAATGGGAATGAAAGAGTGTGGAGAGCAAAAGATGATTAACACTTGAGGAAACTGGAAACTGCATGTTGCATAAGCCAAAGATGAAAATTGTAGAGAAAATTATCAAATTCATTTGGAAGGGCAAAGGGCCCAAAATGGTCAAAAACATCTTGAAACAGGAAAAGGAAGTTGCAGGACCCATGCTATCTGACTTTAAAGCACACTACAAAGCTACAGTGTCAAAACTGCATGGTATTGGCATATGGATAGACATATTGACCAATGGAACTGAATTGAGAGTTCAGAAATAGACATTCACATCTATGGCACACTGATATTTGACAAGGCTGCCAAGTATACTCGACTGGAACAGAAAAGTTTCTTAAACAAATGGTGCTGGGAGAAATGGATATCTATATCCAAAAGAATGAAAGAGTATCCCTATCTCATGCCCTACACAAAAATAGCTCAATATGGATCAAATGTTAAAATATAAGAGCCAGGACCATAAAGCTCATATAAGATAATGTAGGGAAGCACCTATGTGATCTTGTGATAGGTAATGGCTTCATAAACCTTACAAACAAAGCATGAGCAACAAAAGAAAAAATAGATAAATCAGACATCCTCAAAATTAAAATCTTTTGTGCTTCAAAGGTGTTTATCAAGAAAGTGAAAATGCAGCATACTCACTGTTAGAAAATATTTGGAAACCACATATCTAATAAGGGTCTAATATCCAACATATCTAAAGAAATCCTACAACTCAACAATAAAAGCACAATCCATTTAAATATGGGCAAGAAACTTGAAAAGATACTTTTCCAAAGAAGATATACTGATGGCTAAAAAACACATGAAAAGATGCTCAACATCATGCTATCAGAGAAATGCAAATCAAAACTGCAATGAGACATAATGCTACACCTGCTAAATTGGCTGCTATTAAAAAACAGAAAAACACAAGAGTTGGAGAGGACACGGAGAAATAGGAACACTCCTTCACTGCTGGTGGGAATGTAGAATGGTGCAGCCACTGTGGAGCACAATTTGGCAGTTCCTCCGGAAGCTAAGTATATAATTGTCATTTTATCTGACAATCCAACTACTAGGTATATACCCAGTAGGATTGGAAACAGGAGCATGAACAGATACGTGCACACCAATGGATATTATTCACAATTGTTAAAAGATGGAAACAACTCAAGTGTCCATCTACAAATGAATGGATAAACAAAATGTGGTATATACAGATGATGGAATATTATGCAGCTGTAAGAAAGAATGGGGTTTTGACACAACTGACAACATGGATGGACCTTGAGGACTTTATGCTGAGTGAAATAAGCCAGACCAAAAAGGATAAATATCATAGGATCTCACTGATATGAACTAAGGATTGTGAGCATACTCATGGAGGAATAGTCTGGATGATAGTTTGTTAGGTGATGAAAGAGTAATAAAGATTGGTGAGCCAATGTTAAATATATGCAGAACTTATATAATTTGGTTGATTTTAACAGTTTGGGAATGGGCAGAGGTGATGGTTGTGCAGCAATGTGAGTGTAATTAAGATTGCTGTAGTGTGAGTGTGAATCTCATTAACAGGGGAAGTTTTGGCCCATCTATGGGGTAGAAGTAAAACCAGAGGATAAAATGGGCAACCATATAAGTCTGTGAATTTTCATGTGGTGAAGATTATAATTAAGAATACAAATTGAAGAATTTTCTTTCAGGATCTATGACAAAGTTAAGTCACTATTACAGGGTGTTGATAGTGGGGTGATATATATATGTATAGAAAAATGCACTTTAAGCATAATTCTATGGGATATGAAGTTGTTTGCATTGTAATAGATGTTTTCTTAATAGATAGAGGTCCACACAGCAGCTAACAAAATATTAAACTTCCATCCTGTGGAAACCCTGCTACTTTCTCAAATAAAATGTCAAACATCTCTGGAATATATAAGCTGTGTCAAGGAAAAGAAAACAGATTTATATGTCAAGTCCTTGATCTTAATGTTTATATGGATGAACCTTATTTCTGTAAAATTGAAGCTTAGTCTAAATATACTTAATACCCATGAGTTACCACCTGAAAACCTCTTTGCTACTCAAGGGTGACCTCTTTCTAAGTGAAACTCAAAATAAATACACAACATTCCCCCTAATGTGGGGTATGACTACCAAGGAAAAGCCTCCCTGGCACAGACGGATTATTATCAAGATCTAAGCAGTGATGTATTTGGAGAAAGACCTTGACCAAAAGGGGAAATGTTAAATTAAAAAAAAATTTATGGCTAAGAGACTTAAAGTGAGTCACAAGGTCATTCTGAAGGTAATGTTTATTCAGTTCTCAGACATTTCACTAACTACCAAAGTAAACAAAGCCTCAAACAAGAGTGCTCTTCAGGACTCTAAGAATGTTCAGATACTAAGGGCAAGATACAGCCTCATGAAATCAACATCCCTTTGCTGGGTCCTATTTGGGAATTTATGTTACTTTATTTTCCCAATATAGCATAATAATACTCATTTATAATTCTTCTAATCATGATTCTTCTACTCCTTTAATTTGAACCTATAATTTTGATTTGAACAAACAATGTACCTAAGTACATTTCTCAGAGACTTAAATCTTCATATTGTTCATATGTCCATTGAATTTCTGATTGTATTCAAAAGAATGATGGTTCAGGATAGCTGAATCTTTTGGAGTCCCAAGACAGAGAAAGGGACAGTATATCACAGTGAATCCAGTGGTAGAAGATGGATTATGGTTGACATAAAAAATAAGAAAATATTCTCTCATGAACTTTAACAAATATATAATTATACAAGATATTAATATTCTTGTGGATTGTGGAAAAATGCACCAATTGTAAGATATTGGCTATAGTTAGTAGTAATAGTTTGATTATGCTCTTTCATAGTTTTTTTTTTAATTCTTTTTTTATTTTTTATTTTTTTTGTTTACATAAATGTTATTGGTTATGTATATACATACATTTTTTTAAAGGTGCCTAGATTACCTAAATATTACTCAGAAATTACAGGGATTCCCATGTTCCCCACCACCCACACCTCCAACAACATCCCACACAACCATTCCTCATCCGTGTGGTACAAAACCCGCAATGGATATACACATCCTGGGGCCTTGCCACCGAGCATAGACCACAGTTCACATCACAGACCACACTCTCTCCCACCCAGTTCTGCATGGTATATTCTGATGGAAAATGGCCTACATCCGTCGCCGCTTCGCCACTCAGGACAAACCCCAAAGTCCCAAAAAGGCTGAGTATTTCAACTACCCCTCCTCTCCCTGCCCCAAAAATGTCCAGTGGCCACTGGCTCTACCTCACTGCTACAATTTCTTCCATTGCTTGAATCACAATATGTCTACAACAGAACACCACCAAGTCCACTCTAGTCCACAAATCCTCCCCCAATCCTGAGGGGACTTGGAAGGTGATGTCCACTCCACCTCCAAGTGAGAGAGGGCTTATATTCCATGGATATAGTGGATGGGATTATCTTGCCTTCAGCTGCAGTCCCTCTCCATTCCCTGGGATGGCTGTTGCCCATCGTCGTCTCCTCGCCAGGTTACTTGGATGAGTCCATTGAGCTGTAGGGTAGGAGTTGCAGCTCCACTGAGATTCCAGGCACAGTTGGCACATAGGTGGGCCAGAGGATACAGTCTCTGGAAGTACACCTAAAAACTCCTGCATCACATATAGGTTTGAGGGGAAGGCACTGACAGACCATGTGCAGGGATCACTTGTTTGAATCCAACTCTGTCACTCTCAGGAACACAGATGCCAATGAAGAGCCCACTAATTAGGCATCAATCTCTGGGGTTATCCCCACTTGTATAGGACCTGGGTGTCACCAGAGCCCTTAGGGGTCCCTCAGTGTGGGGTGATATCCACTTTGGTGTTCTATGAGATCCTACTGAGGTATGCATAAGTATTACCTCTGGGATGACCTCCCGACCCTCTTTGAAGTCTCTTAGCCATGTGAACTCATTTCTCTTTACCTTTTCTCCCTTTTATTCAAGGTCTTTTTCCAAATGTGTTGCCAGTTGGCACTTGGTATTAATCCCTCGTTGCCAGGGAGGCTCATCCCCGGGAGTTATGTCCCACGTTGGGGGGAAGGTAATGCATTCAAATGCTGAGTTTGGCTTAGAGAGATGCCACATTTGAGCAACAAGGAGGCTCTCAGGTGGTAACCCTTAGGCACCCCATAACAGTAGGCTAAGTTTCAATTAGAAGAGCAACACTCATAAGGCTAGTCCTCAATAACAAGAACGCATCAGTGGGCCATCCTCTTATGCCAGACACTGCCTCTGCACTCAGGGGACGGTTGCTGCTCCCTTGGGTAATGAAGCAGAGCTCTCCAGGCTGGGAATTCAGATTCCCTCATTAATTGAGTAATTGTCTACCCCCGTGACCATGCCCCATCATTTGAACAATTTTATATATCTTTCATGTATATTCAGATGGACTTCCTCCCATGAATCCTCCATCCCAGACACCCCCCACCAATGATTCTCTGCAGCCCCCCTTGTAACCTTTCTGTGATCCAAACCTTCCCTGAATATGAAGCCAATATAATAACAAAATACAATTAATAGGAAAAAGAAATAATAATGATAATTTTAAATGCAAGAGATAAGTACAAGGAGACTCAGAAGAAAAAACAAGGAAACTAAACTAATAATAAAATATAATTAGCAAATTGGAACCTTTGAAAAAATGGGGAAAAAAATAAACAACAAATAAAATTCTTTTTTTAAAAAGAAATTATTCTTTTTTCCTTTTATCAGTGTAATATCGGATGTCCAGTGTATTGTGAAACCTTCCCCATCTCATTCCCCAGTGTCTCCCAAATTTCAATTTAATTTTCAAAGAAGATTTAGGTCACAGCAAAGTCACACATGGAATACTAGAGACTCCCACATACCCAACCTCCCTCCCACTTCCTCACCCCATATTAAAACCTTTTTTTTTATGGATGATATCATTGTTATAACTGTTATACAGATAGTAAAATATAGCAACTAAAATTTTTCAGTGGTTTACAGTATAGTTTACAATTTAGACTGTACAGTTTAATAATTTTTAATGATATTTACCATGTCCTGTGTCCATTAATGTAAGGTAATGAAGAATATTTTCCATGACCATTACATACCCCATTTGATCTTTTCTGTTCCTTCCTCCCCAGCCCCTGGGGCATATGACTCTTCCCTGTCTTGGCTCATGGGATATCAGATTAATATATACATGTCCTGTTTATTCTAACCTGTCTTTCCTAATCTACCCACCTGTTAATCTTGCACCAGTGAACCCAGTAAAATCTCTACCCACCTGTCCTATCCTTCAATATGTAACTATACTCTTTCAATTTACCATAGATAATGTCCATATGGTTGATGGCTCACAGCCTACCCTTCTCTCTTTCTTCCTGGTTAGCCTATCTTTTGGTCAGTGGTTCTCAGAAATGATTATCTTACCTCAATTCAAATCAATGAGGTCATAAACTGTTCTTCCTTCAATGCTTGGCTTGCTTCACTTAACATAAGGTCTTCAAGATTCATCCATGTTATTCCATATGTTAGCACTTTATTCCTTCTAACAGCTGAGTAATATTCCATTGTATGTATGTGCCACATTTTGCTTATCCATTCATCTGTTGATGGGCACC
>JAQZBX010017905.1:16642-35221 GCA_029593785.1 Cabassous unicinctus | reverse complement strand
AAAAAAAAAAAAAAAAAGGAATTTAAGTCAAAACAGTTAAAATGGAAAAAGGACACTATATATCGATAAAATGGTCAATTGTCTAGTATATAATGATTATAAACATATGTTCACCTAACAACAGATCCCCAATTTCTATGAAACAAAGAAAGATTTGAAGGCAGAAGTAGATGGCTTTACATTAACAGTAGGAGAATTCAATGCACCAGTTTCAATAATAGATAGAACATTTGGATAGAAAAACAATAAGGAAATAGAGGAATTGAAAAAATACTAAAACCAACTAGACTTGGTAAACATTTACAAAAGACTTCATTCAACAAGAGCAGAATGCACATTCTTCACAAGTGCGCACAGATCATTCTCTAGTACAGGCCATATATAGGTCACAAAACAAGTCTCAATAAATTAAAAATATTGGAATCTCTCTGATCACATTGGAATGAAGATAGAAATCAATGACAGAGGAAGAGCTGGAAAATTCACCAACATATCAACACCAAACAATACATTCTTCAACCAATTGGTCAAAGAAAAAAATCACATGGAAAATTAGGAAATAGCATGAGATGAATGAAAATGAAAACAACTTACCAAAAGTTATGGAATGAAGCAAAGGCATTGCTGAAAGAGAAATTTATATCTCTAAATGCTTACTTTAAAAAGATGAGTCATAACTTCACACCTGGAGGAACTAGGAAAAGAAGAGCAAACCAAATCTAAAGTAAGCAGAAGGAAGGAAATAAAGATTGGAGTGAAGATAAATGAAATAGAAAATAAAAAACAATTTAGAGAATCAACAAAGCCAAAATTTGTTTCTTTAAAAAGATCAATAAAACTGATGGTGATCATTAGGTTCATTTGTCAACTTCGCCAGGTGATGGTGTCCAGTTGTTCAGTCAGGAAGCACTGGCCTGATTGTTACTGTGAGGACATTTGTGGCTTAAAATCATCAGTAATTTGATTGCTTTTTATGGCTGATTAGATCCACAATTATCTAAAGAGATTGCCTTTGACAAGGAGAGATGTCTCATTCAATCAGTTGAAGGCTTTCAAAGGAGACATGGTGATTTCAGCAGTCAGAGGAGAGAATTTCCATCTCGCCAGCCTTTTCTGGAGAATTCATCAAGGACCTTCATTGGAGTTCCTAGCTTGCAGCCTGCCATAAGGAATTTGGACTTGTGCATCCCCACAGTTGCATGAGACAATTCTTATAAAGATTTCATAATATTTAAAAATATCATCTTTTAGTTCTGTTTCCCTAGAGAATCCTAATAAACTGACAAACCTTTAACGAGGCTGACAAAGAAAGAGAGAAGATGCATATAACAAAAACCAGAATGTAATGGGGTACATTACTGCTGGCCTTACAGAAATGAAAAGGATATTATGAATATATTATGAACAATTGTCTCCCTTCAAACAAGACAACCTACATTAAATGGATAAATTCTTAGAAACATGGGACATAACTCCCATGGATAAGCCTCCTGGGCACAGAGGGATTATTACCAAGTGCTAAGCAGTGATGCCTTTGGAAAAAGACCTTGAACAAAGGGGGGAAAATTAAATATGAAAGAGTTTTTATGGCATAGAGATTTCAATGTGAGTTGGGAATTCATTTCAGAGGTTATGCTTATGCACGTCTCAGGTGGCTCTCACTAACTGCCATAATAAACAAAACTTCATACAGGGGTGCTCCCGAGGGTTCTAGAGACAGCTGGACACTATAGGCAAGGCACACAACCCCAGTGGGCCTTGCCTTAGAATATATGACAACCTATTTATCCAATGTAACAGAGTTAGACTCATTTATAATTTCCCTACACCTTATTCTTCTACCCCTTTTATTTGAACCTAATACTATCAGTATAGCCATTAAATATATGTCCCAGAAACTTAAGTCTTCAGTCTGTTCATATGCCAGTTGATCCCTGAATCTCAGCAGGGTTGCAGCCAACACCTCCTCTCCATTTCATTGGACTCACCCAGGACAACTAACTAAATGATGATGATGGACAACCCCCATCCCACAAAGCAAAGAGTATCTACAACTGCAAGCAAAGCAATTCCTTCCATCTACCCCATAAGATCTAAGCTTTCTCTCAATCTGAAGCAGACCAGACATCACCATCCCAAAATCCTCAATATTGTTGAATGAACAAACATAAGGGGGAATACAAGCATAGGCCAAAGTAGACATTATTATTGTAGTAATGGAAGAACTTGTAACATTGATGTAAAAATAGTGGTTACCAGAGGTTCTGAGGGGATGGGGAGGGAAGAATCATTAGAACATAGGGCATTTTTAAGGCATTGGAATTGTTCTGTATGATATTGCAATGATGGATATTGGTCATCATACAATAAAACTGTATGGTGCAAAGTGTAAACCATAATGTGAAGTATAGACCATGGTTAGTAGCCAACCATGGTCAATATTTGTTCATCAAATGTAAAAACTGTACCACACTAATGTAAGATGTTTTTAACAGGGGAAAATGTATGAGCAGAAGGATGTGGGGTATATGGCAACCTGCCATTTTTTTAAAAAAAAGATTTATGTTTATTTATTTATTTATTTATCCTCCCCCCCCTTGCTGCTTGTGCTTGCTATCTGCTCTCTGTATCCATTCACTACGTGTTTCCTCTGTGTCTGCTTGTCTCCCTTTATTGCGTCATCTTGCTGCACCAGCTTTCTGCGGGCGTGGGCCAGCTTGCTCTCGCCAGGAGGCCCTGGGAACCGAACTCAGGGCCTCCCATATGGTAGATGGGAACCCAATCACTTGAGCCACATCCACTTCCCAACCTGCCATATTTTTGATGTAACTTTTCACAGTGCACACAGATCATTCTCTAGAACAAGCCATATATATAGGTCACAAAACAAGTCTCAATAAATTTTAAAATATTGAAATCTAAAACTTCTTTAAGAATAACTTTTTTAAAAAAAGACAAAAAGAAGAAATAAAAAGAGAAATGACATCCAGCCTCCCAGAAACCTGCCCACACTCCAGCTGACTGGGGTCCCCCTCACCAGGCCTGGGAAGCCCTTATCCTGGCCAGAATCCACTTAAGGGCACTCCTTGGCTGTCAGCTCTGATGTGCCCCTCCAGATTCCTGGCATTGTCTGAACTATCAAGTCACATAAACCATCCCAAACATGGTTCTTGAAATCCATTCTGGATCCCAGAAGGACCTCAGTGAGTTCTGACAAGTCCTCAGTTAAGGAACTCTGAACTCTGTGAAGCCAGGGCTGTGTTTTCTGGGACTGGGCAGCCTGCTCTATCCAGGCTTTGCCGGTGTCCCCTGCTCAGGGACTGGGCAGCAGCACTGTTGCTGTGGGGCAGGAGGGGAACGGTTGTCCCAGTCCTGACATGGAGGACTCTCAGTAGACCTCAGGTCATGCCCACCCAGGGTGTTAGAGCCCATGGAGAAGCAGGTGGATACCAAGGACCACCTCCTTGGGGAAAATTCTCCCCCACACCCAATTTTGCAAACTAGCTTTAGATCTTGATTGCCTCCTTGCAGTCCATCCATAGTTTGCACCCCTAACAAAATTTATACAGAAGCAGGCATCCCCAGGGCCCTTTGTGATTGTGTTTCCCTCCAAAAATTGACCCTTGATTTTATTTTAACAAGGAGGATATTGCAATCCTCTTCCAAAACTGTATCAACTGGATACAGGAAATCACTGGAAATCAAAGTGGCTGTTGGAGAAAGATTTTCCAAGAGGTCTGTGTGCCAACCCAGAGTCCTGCCGGGAGAGGAGTCAGCAGACAAGCCTCAGCACTCATGGGACAGGGAAGGTGGCGAGGGAGGCACTCAGTTCCTACTCCACAAGGGATTCTCAAGGTTTTAGGGAATAGGGGTCAAACTGGTATAAACACAGTTACATAAATACATTTAATTTAGCTCCTATGGTGGGTTACTTATTTTTTTTTAGCTGTCCCATGTTTGAAATTTGGAGATTTTGCATAAAAATCCATTTTCCTAGCTTCTCTCAATAAATCAAAAGCTATGAAAAGTCTGGATTGGTATTTCTGCTTGGCAACCACCAACTGGAGCTGAGTAGTATCTGCCCTTCTCCTCTGGGGCTGCCTCTAACCCCCAACCCCACCCCCTTACTGCAGTCTTCACCATACCCTGTCTTCCACGAAGGCCAGGTAACTCCTGCCATTTACCACTCCACATGCACTGTTTCTTTCTTTCTTTCTTTTTTAAATATAATATAGATATATTATCTGTATAATACCTCTATCAAAAGAGGGAAAATTGAAATCAACTCAGAGGGACCCATGCTTCAAGAAAAATGCAAGAAAGCCTTGCTCAGCCAGTGTCATTCATCTACATTAACTGCCTGACTCACAAGACATTTGAATTTTCAACCCTTGTTTGTGCAATGAGAGAAGATGGGAACAAGCCCTACTCCCTGATCACAAGGCAGTGTGGTCTGTAGTGAGCACAGAGGGTCAACCAGGCAAGGAATCCTGAGGGAACTCTGTCGTGTGAGTGTAAACACTCTAATCATGTATTCAGCAATAAATTTCTGGTTAAGTTAATTTTCCAAACGTGAATATTCTTGAGAATTTCGGTGAGATAGGACATTGCCAATGCCAGAATATTCAGTGGGGAAAAAAATCAGACCACAAAACAGTAATATCAAGATTGATATCCATTATTTAAAAGAAAAAAAAAAGTGCTAGAAAAGAGAGATGTAGGAATTATGACAAAATGCTATCGTTACTTTACAGTAATGAGAATTTATGTGTTTTTCATTGTCTCCTATATTTCCAATCGTTCTACAATTAATATGTTACATTGAAAATTTGGGAAATTACAGTTTAAAATCTTTTAATGTTTAAAAGTGGTTGCTGATGAAGAGATATTTTACAAGTTTTTGATAGAAAATTGAAATTATGTAATTCTGCCATTTCCATGCAGGTAAAAATTGCTATGGCTGGATGCATATTTTAACTCAAACCAGACCTAGCTCTGTAGCTAAAACAGTTCAGAGTTAGTGGACAAATCAAAAACATTAGTATGTTATACAGATACCCAGAGCTGGTGGTGGGATGACCTTTGCCCTTTGCTTCCCCCTCCTGGGAGGTTGCTGGGCCTGCCCTGGAGTCTTCTGCCTGGGCCTCCAGCCCAGTGTCACACAGGGGGTGAAATGGGCCAAAAAAATTCTCCCAGAGGAAGCTTATCCAAAATCTATATTCTTGAGATGGCCAAAACAAAAAAAAAGGTCATGAGAAAAACAAACTTGGTAGGTGGTGTTGCAGTTACAGGGCAGGAGGTATTCATTCTGAAAAGCAGGGAGAAATGAGCACATTTTCCCATGGTGGGGCCCAAGAAGTCATTTCTTCCCAGGAGTAAGAAGCAGTGTGTCCAGATGGGACAGGCAGCATGGCATAACAGGGGGAAAGGGTACCCTGAGCCCCCATGAGATGCCAGCACTGTCCTAAGTTAAGGTGATATGGGGTCTAGAACAGTGAAACCATTAGGTACTTTTGAGTTAGTGAATGTATGTTATGCAGAATCTAATTTAATTCTCCCACAGGAAGTTTATCCAAAATTTATATTCTTGCAATGGCCAAACAAACAAACAAAAAAAGATCACGAGAAAAACATCTGCTTATCACTGTTTCACAGTGAGGAAACTGAGGCCCAGAGAGATTAAGAAACATACCCAGGTCACTCAGCGGGTTTACAATGGTGTGAGATTCTGACTCAGGTCACTCTGACTTCTGCATATAAGCTCTTCCCACTTCACTTGGACAGCAGCAGGCCCTGTCTTTTTCCACGTTTGGCCCTCGGGAATGCTATGAGAGAGTCATATTGGCGAGGCTGGGATTATGCAGCACTGGCTAAGGGATGCCAAATCCTGGCAACATGGAGACTTGCACCACTACAGAGGTGTCTTCCAACATGAGGATGATCACGAGGAATCTATTTCCTCAGGCTCTCCAGATAATTCTGTGATGGAGCACATTTGGGAATCTATTTTGTGTCAGTGCTTCTGTCATCAAAGCAAAACACTGAAAATCAAGGCTGAAGTGAAGACAACAGACAGCTTCAACAGGAGTGGGGAAGGTGGGGGGGTAGTGACTGCAGAGGCTTGTATGGTCAGAACTGCTGAGGAAACCAGCAAATTAGGGTCATGCTTCTGTTGCCTGTAGGCCATGTCAAACGTCTGCTTGGCCTCCAGGCTGCCTTCACTTAAGCTTGATCAGTGGAACAACATGAGGTTTATGGTACAAGTCAAACCAGAGATAATTCCAGAAACCTCACATCCATTCTATCTGCCTTTTCCCAGAGCCACTCTTTTATTGCAAATAATCATATGCCAAGGCTGAAGGAAAGAGCTCATGTGAGAGATTGAAGTTGAGTGGATCCCAGAAAATCCTGTTCTTAAAGCTAATCCATTCCTGTGCATGCAAACCTTTGTAGGTGGGACCTTTTGATTAAATTACTACAGTTAAGGTTAGATTGCAGGACCCAGGGTGGGTCTTAATCATCTTACTGGAGTCCTTTATAAATGGAGGAATAAAAGCCTCAGACACATACAAAAAACTGCAGAAACAGAGAGAAGCCTCCAGTTGACAATCTTGGGAGAGAGAAAAGCCACACACGGAGCAGATAGATACTGAATATAACCTAGCCCAGACAAGAAATCAGGACTTGCAGATCTGCCATTGTGGCTGCCACGTGGCAGGAGTCCAGGATCTCCAGCAGCTGAACAGGAAAAGAGCTTCACCTGATTCCTTGATTTGGACATTTTCTTCAACCTCAGAATTGTAAGCTTATAAGTTAGTAAGTTCCCATTTAAAAGCCATTTCTGGTATATTGCTCCCAGCAACTTTTACAAATTAAAACAGCTGGCAGACCACTAGAAGAACTTCAGGCATTGGATGCTCTTTCCTGAATTCAGCAACCCATCTGGAAAGAGGTATTTAGTAATAAAGGTATTTATCAAGATTCAAGAGTAACTTCAAAAACAAAGGACTGAAAATGAAATCCCCTGAAGGATGGGATTTTGAAGGAGGAAGGAGCTGTTCCCAGAGAGCAACTCAGGAGCAGCTGGGTACTCTTTTTGACCTCTGCTGACTTGGGACTTACTTGCTGCAACATTAAATTTCACTGTCTCTGCAAAAGGCAGAGGGAATGGATGTGAGGTTTCTGGAATTATCTGTGGTTTGACTTGTACCATAAACCTCATGTTGTTCTACTCAAAGCCCTCCAGTGGTTTCTCTTGTTGCCCAGAGTAGAAGCTGGGCCCTTCCTTGGCCTGCCAAGTGGTTTGTGTCCTCTCCCCTCTCTGGCCTTTTCTCACTCCATTCCTGCTGTGCTAGGCTCCTTGCTGGACAAATGTCCCAACCATGCACAGGGTGTATCTTCTGCATGGACTGACTCCCCCCTGCCCAGTGTCTGCACTGTTCCTTCCCTTCCTTCCTTCCGATCTCTGCTGAAATGTCACCCTATCATAGGCCCTTCCCTGAAGAGCACACCCCCTGCCCGTCCCTCCCACTCCCCTCCACCCCACCTTCTCTGCTTTATTTTCCTCTGTGGTTGTGCCCATCATCTCACATAAGCCACATTGGAAGGAATTGACTATTTTAAATCCACAGGTTCATTCTGAACACTCAGAACAGTGCCTGGCACACAGGAGGGACCCAATAAGTGCTTATTGAATGAATGAATGAATGACCCCAAAGTCCTTAGCCTATTTCCTGACGCACAACTCAAGCTCTAAAAATGGGAGTTGTGGCCGTGCTGCTGCTGCGTAAACCTGGAACAATGATTATGTCCCCAGGAGGCTGCAGTGAGATTTAAATTAAATAATAGATGCCTGTAAAGCACTGTGCAATACAGTGCTTTACACTGTAAAGACGTTATTACAAAGCCTTTTGTTGATAAAGGTTTTATTTACTGTGTTTTTTTAAAAATTAATTTTATTGAAACATTAATAAAGCATACAATCCATCTAAAGTGTACAATTTCACAGGTTTCTTGATGAGGCTCCAAACTGGAACATCATCTGGACTATAGTTCAAGGAACTCAGGAAAGCAATGAGCACATCACAGAAAAAACACATGCAGGTTGCTTTGCCTTGGAAGGTGTAGCAGTTTGGCAGTTTGATGTAATTATGAATTCTAAAAATAGATATTGGATCATGCTTGTAAACTGGTCTGCTAATCTGGGCATGATTAAGTTATGATTAGGGTGTTGACTGGGCCACATCAGTAGGGCGTTGAGCCCCACCCCTTGGTGGGGGTGGAATCAAATATAAAAGGCAAGGCAAAGGACAGAGTTGAAGCAGTTTTGATGTTGGAGTTCTGGTGAGGAAGTAGAGAAGGCCCCGGGATAGAGACGAGTCTGAGAGTTCACAGCTGGCCTTGTGGAGAGAAGCAAAGCCTAGAGAGCCGCATAGTCTACAGTTGACCTTGTGGAGGAAACTGAGGAGCTAAGCCCGGAGAGAAACGCAGCCCCAGGAAGAGAGGAACCCAAGAAGCCTGAACACTGGCAAACGTCGGCAGCTGTCCTGCTCCAACACGTGGCAGTGGACTTGGGTGAGGGAAGAAACTTATGCTTTATGGCCTGGTAACTGTGGACTTCTACCCCAAATAAATACCCTTTATAAAGACCAACCAATTTCTGGTATTTTGCATCAGCACCTCTTTGGCTGACTAATACAGAAGGGATGCAAAGATTTAGGAATACAGCATTGTCAGTGCTTGCCAATGCCCACTCCTTCTGGGGCCTATGTGTGCCTCCCCTCCACTGATGACACTGCCAGCCTCTGGGAGCACTCGTTATGCCATCCCTGGCTCCAATTAACAAGAGAGAAAATACTCCAGTACCTTTTCTGAAGTTCACTTCCAAGACAGTGAGCTTGCACCAATGTATTTAATATTTGCTGTGGTCGAAAAGGACAAAAAAAGAGAAAGCCTCCTGGGAAGCTGGCTTGCTCTGCAGTAAGGACTTCATGAGGAGAAGAGTCCTAATGGGGTTACAGAGTTCCAGGCTGTGAAGCTGGGCTTGGAAAATCTGGGTATATTGACAAAACCACTGCTTGTTCTGATCTGTGAACCCACAGGGCTTTGCCAAACTCCCAAGGGGCCGATATATGAACATCAACGTAACCAGGTCCGTTCCTCACTCTGGGAGCAGGAAGGAGGAAAGAAGTAAGAGATCTGTAGATGCTGCCCAGAGGCAGCCCTGTAAAAGGGATTTCTCCTTTGCATTGCCAAGAATTCAAACATATTGGATGAAGACACTGAAGATTTCATCTTCATGTCATAAATGAGAGGGCCTGAATTTGGACCCAATGCTGCAGGCTCTCAAACTTCACTTTTTCTCTTGTATCTTGCTGTCTCTGTCTCTATCTCTGTAGAAAAGTTTTCCTGTGTTTCTGTGTGAGGGCAGGAGCCCAGCAAGGAGATGCAGTGTAGAAGGCTAACATGTTCTCATCCACATTCTACCCTGAATGGGGAAAATGTGAGAGGGGAAGGGAATGGGGTGTATGGGAATTCTGTATGTATATTTTTGGAAGATCAAAGGCACTTTTAATTAAAAGGAGTTAACTAGCAGTCTAAAGAAACGATACAGCAGGTGATAGTCATTCTGAACTTACAGAGAGGGCTCGGTAAACTCCCAGCAGACTCCTTCTCGACTCAGGCTATATACCCAGTCAGGTCTCAAGGGCAGTTTCACCCACCACCCAGAACTTCCTTGGATCTACACGGTATGGGGACTTGCCCCAGTGACCTCCAGAGAGGGAGCTGGAAGTCTGGGCAGACTGAATTTATGTCCTGTGGGAGCCTATCCAGAAATCCCCTTGAAAATGGCAAACCAAAAGAGGACACAGGCAGGCCTTAATGAAAACTCACCAGTCTCTGGCAGGTGTCAGGGAGTACCACTCACTTAGTTGCTTCCTGGCAGGCTTGCCAAATGAAGACGGGGACATGTTGGATTCCTCTAGGTTCTTGGCTATATTGCATAAAAGAATTTAAGAACGTGCCAGTTTAATTAGGCCAGTAAAAAGAATGTATTGGGAAATGGGGGAAAAGAACAGAGCTTGCTGAAAAATGGGAGAGAAAGATGGAAATGTGCACTGAGACTTGGTGCGGGCTCCTCCAGGCAGAGAGAGCCGGAATTCCGTATATTTTTGATGTAGCTTTTCTTTAATGTAAAACTTCTTTAAAAATAAAGTTAAAACAAAATAAAATAAAGTATAGGGGATTCCCAAATACCTCACCACTTTCCTCTCACACATCTTGCCCTATAAATAACATGTTACATTAGTGTATTACATTTCTTACAGTTGATGAACAAATATTGAAGCATTGCTACTAACCAAGGTCTATAGGTTACATTATGGTGTACACTTTGCACTGTATAATTTTATAAGTTTTGACAAAATGTATAATGGCCTGTATCCATCATTGCAATATCATGCAGAATAATTCCAGTGCCCTAAAAAATGCCCTCATGTTACACCTATTCTTCCCTCTTCTTCCCCTCAGAATCTCTGGTGACCATTCTCTTCATGTCAGTGTTACAATTTCTTCCATTACTAGAGTAATAAGTCTACTTTGGTCCATGGTTGCATTCCCTCCTTATGTTTGTTCATTCCTCAATCTTGAGGATTTGGGGATGATGATGACTGCTCTGCTTCTGATTGAAAGGGGCTTAGATCTTATGGGTCAGATGGAAGGAACTGTTTTGCTTGCAATTTGCTTGCACTCTGTTATTTGGGATGGGGGTTGCCCATCATCATCGTTTTAGTTGTCCTGGGCAAGTCTGATGAATGGGAGAGTAGGTGTTGGCTACAATGCCACTGAGATTCAGGGCTCAACCCACATATGAGTAGTCCAAAGATTTAAGTCTCTGGGACATATATTTAATTCATTGTTTTCAGACTTTATGAGAGAGTTTCTCCTCTTGAGTCATCAGGGAAGGCAAGGAAGATTCAGTTTCATGGACTGATTTCTCCATAATGAATATTTCCATTTATTTCTAAATGAATTATTTCCATTTACTTCTAAAATCCAGTAAGACAAATTCACTTCCACATGCCCAAAGATGCAGCCAGGGGTCTTTTTACATCTGCTCACAGGGATGCTGTTCAGTGGACTCCTGAACTGGGCACAAGTGGGGGTGGGCCAGAGACTTTGCATTTCAAAGGGAAAGAATTGAAGTTTCTGGAAAAGGAAGTCCCAAGTTGAAGAATTAGAACTATTAAAGGCACAGCACCCCTGGGTGATCCACAGGCCCCGTACGTGCCATGAGCCATACTCTGGGCAGTTATCAAGGGGATGTAGTGGTGGTAACATCAATGTCCTGAGCTTTAAGGCCACAGAAATGGCATGGGTCGATCCAAGATGCAAGGCACATGGTGCAGACCAGGGAATATGGGATTGTTGCAGCCAGGCAGATCTAGGATAGTATAAACACTGAATCTAATACAGGCCCTTTTCAGTTGCTGCATCAAGTAATTTGATATGAATTGACCAGCATCTAAATTTAACTCTGCTTTTTAAATGAATGCCATTTCTTTCTTCCTCACTTTCTGCATTCCTTCTCTGCTTCATTTTTATAACCCCCAAATCCTTCAGATATGATTTTTTAAATATGTACAAAGTGTTATATACAAGGATATTCCTTACAATATTGTATCTAGTGGCTGATATTGGGGAAAAAATCTAATAATATAGTAATAGGAGACTGGTTAAGAAGTTATGGTACATGAACCTGAAGAAATTAAAAGGATTAAAAGGGAAAATTATGAACAACTTTATGCTAACAAATTAGATAACTTAGATGAAAATTAGACAAATTCCTAGGGAGATGCAAATTACTTCAAACAGACTTAAGAACTAGGAAGCCTGAATAGATCTATCATATGTAAGTAAAAGAAAGTTCAGGTATAGATGGCTTCATTTCTGGATTTTATCAAACATTTAAAAAAGAAATATTATCAATGCTTCACAAAACCTTTCAGAAAATAGAGAAGGGAACATGTTCCAATGCATTCTATAAAGCCAATGGTATCTTGATACCAAAGCCAGACAAAGACATCAGGGGGAAAAAATACCCAAGAATAGCCTTTATGAAGTGGATGAAAAAAATATTCGATAGAAGCCTAATCTAGAAGGTGGAATGAGACTCTTTGGGTCTCTGCCACCCTACAGAATCTTTGAACAACAAGCAGAACTGTCAGAAACATTTTTCCCAAGGCTCTAGAAAACAATTAAAGGACTGCAGTTAACAAGGTGAGAATGGAATCAAGAAAAAAGCAACTTAAAAGCAATAGGACCACTGACATGCTTGCTGGCCCCTCCCCCATTCCCTTACCACTTTGTTAAGGAGCTGGCCCACATTCCCAGAGTTGGTCCCTTGTCCTAGTTCTGGAGAGAGCAGAGGAATCCTGATGTCCATACTAGGGAACATGTATGTCTGTGTCAATGTATCAAGGGCAGCCTGAAAGACTAAACCAGGACATGTGTTGCAGACTCAACATCCCAGGACTTTCCCTGGATACATAAGTGGTTCACTGGGTGCCCGGAACACTGTAGGAGAACAGTTAAAATGCAGCTGCCTGGGACAAAGGGGTCACAGCTGTGGGACATACATTGTAGCCCTTAAACCTTGTTTCCTGGAGGAATTAGGACATCCCCATACATGTAACATGTGTGCATGTCCAGGACAAGATATATGCACAGGAAATGCTGGGAAGAACCTTACACTTTTGCTTCAGCCTATATTCTAAACTCAATGTATGGCTAAGCTCTGAAGGAGAGCACCCACATGGGCCAATCTGAAAAGATGGGGAAAAGTGTTTTTTTTCTTTCCTTTTTTTCCTCCTGTTTTGTTTATCTCCTGGCATCCAAAGAAATCTTTATCACATTAGCTAGACACAAGCTTATGGAACAGATGATTCAGAGTCTAAATTTCACTTACATTAAAATATCAAATTGTCCAGGTTATAACAAAATATTTCAAAATAAACAAAGATATGGGATGCAATGAACTAGGAAAAGGAGAAGATTAAATTATTAGGAAACCTCAATGATGAGGACCACACCTAGGACAAAGACTTTTACAAAATGTTCCTAAAATGCTCCAAGAGTTAAAGGAAAACATTGATAGAGAACAAGAAGACAAAAGGGAAACCATAGATGAACACAAAGAAAATATCAAAATATTATGAGAAGGAGCCAGAGCCACAGGCCACAATAAGAAATTAAAAAATCCTTAGAGGAGATCAAGTGCAGTTTAGAGATGACAGGAGATAGAATGTGTGAAACTTGAAGATAAAAGGATTAAAATCATTCAGTCTGAAAATCAGAAAGAAAAAAGAATGAAGAAATGTGAACAGAGCCTGATTGAATAGGGGAAACAACATCACTCACATCAATATATATGCTGTGAGGTCCCAGAAGAAGAAGAAAGAGAGAAAGGAGCAGAGAGAATATTCAAATAAATCATGGATGAAAACTAAGAAAATTTAATGGAGGACATGAATATACACATCTAAGAAGTTCAACAAACTCCAAACAGGAAAAAATCAAATAGACTCACATCATGACATATTATAATCAAACTTTTGAAAGTCAATGAAAGAAAGATAATTCTGAAAACTGCAAGAAAGGCAAAGCATCACATACAATGGAACCTTGGTAAGATTAATTGCCAAGGAATGAAGAAGTTTTCTGGTGGGCATGGGAGAACGCATGTTAGTTGTGCTATGGGAAAATTTGGGGTTCTCTGTACAGTCTGAATAGAATTCTGTGAGTGCAGCCAGGTAAGACCAAGGGACGAATTTATTCTGCTGGTCCAAATGAGTGATACTTTTTGGGCTTTCCATTATAAGTGAGCTAGAGGCCCAAATTAAATAACAACAGCTTCAGTTTTCCCTCTTGGATCCAGACACTGTGCTAGTTGCTTTCACAGGCACAACAACTCAGGGAAAAAGATATAGTTATCCCATTTTACAGATGAGGAAACTGAGGTTCAAAGAGGCTTAGATAACAAGAAGGCACAGCTAATATGTGGTTGAATTTGAACACAGATCTTCCTGATGCCAAAGCACTGCCACAATGAGACAGAATCTGAGAAATGGTGAAGGAAGTAGAGAACACGGAAGGAGACCTGTTGGGCTCAGAGCTTTCAGGTTATAGCACATATTTATCTCAATATAGGAAGGCCATCATATAAAGAGAAATTTGATTGGTTTTAGAGGCCTATAAGAAAGAAGTAAGAAGTTAAATAACATACCAAGATATGGCATTATTTTGTTCTTTCTCTTCCTCTCATTCTAGCAGGGTGGCAGCTTCTTCACTGCATAAGGGAGGTAGGAGACAGGGAAGAAATTCTAACTAGCTAGCAAGATTTCTTGACTTTCATTCTCAAGGAGAGTTAGAAGGTTTTCAGAAAAAGTCAAAGGGAGAAGATGGTTTGAGGAAAGAAGTAGATTAGCTAAAAAGGAGCCAGATGGAGAGGCCTGAGGAGAACAGAGAAAATGTGGAATTCTCAGAGAAGTGGAAACTGAGTCTCTGTTGCCAAAATTCCCCTAGGGAGGTGGAAATACCCCAGAGAGGAAGGGCTTGACAGTGCATCTAGGTGATGAGACCAGAAGCCCTGTTACACAATGGATACCCATGTCCCAACATCTCAACAAAAGAGAAAAGGGACCATGAACCAGCCAAGAGACCATCCAAATGGACCACATGGCCAAAGATGATGAACATCTCCTAAGAGTACAAGAATATAAGAGACAGAAGACCAGACAAGTGTCCCATTCTAAACTTTGGTTCTGTGTAATATCCATCACCTTGATGTTCATTGGAGTAAGACAAGTGAAAAGCCCCCAGAAAGACTGAGATGGGATTTCCCACCATCCTAGTCAGATGGGGCCTTGAAACCAAAATTAATCTGATGTATGGAAAAGTAACAGATGTAGTGCCTTTTGTTGCTCATTTTGGGTGCTGAGATTTTTATCCACAAGAACCAGAACCAATGTGCAAAAGCTACAAGGTGACAGATTGTGCAAACTCATTCTGATAGCCCAGAAGAGAGATAGAACAGGATTCCCCCAGAGGCAGTGAGCAAGTCATCCCAGCAGCATTGCATAAGTAGATGATCTCCAATAGGCATATTGTGGGAGCAGTCAAGGAGCAGGTGTATTAGGGCCTTAGCAGATATGTCAGTGTCCCAGTCACATCTTTTGTCCTTACCACTGAAGTGCACATAGGCCTGACTTCAACTGCCAGTACATGTGTTTCTTTGCTTGAGGGTTTTCTCTGGCCATCAGGGATCTGAGATACTTAAGTAGCTGTGGTAGCCATGGAATGCACCACTCAGTTCTCCTGCTGAAGGCTAATTTCCTGACATACTAGCCACTGTGCTGTGAAGCCACCACTTTGCTGAGAGATTTCCTTCCCTGTGGGTTTCTCTTAGCCAATGATTAAGCCCAGGAGGGAAAGTAAGGCAGGCCCATTCCATACCTATGTGGGACACCGCTGGCAGGCAACTTGGGTTCATGGAGGTCCCTTGACCTGACAGAGGAATCTTTCTTGGAACTGCAAGTCCAAAACAACTATGAGACACTTCCTACCCAACCCCTTTCTTCATTCTGTGCTTCACAAGGATCAGTCTTATATCAAAGTTTGATGGCTATCCTCACCTATTTTAGTTCCTTCCTCTTTTGCACCCACAAGCACTTCCACAAATCAATTTTTGCATGTTGGAGTGTGTCTTGGCATCTCCTACTGGGAGTTTCTAACAAAGCATAGAAAGGCCAGAAAACCTTCTTGTCCTTAAAAGGGTATTTAGGAAGTATCTATGTCTTAAAAATTTGATTAAGAGATTTTTAAAATCAAGAATAGATTTTGACTTTTTCCCATCTTTTTTGGAATCTACTGAGATAACCATATGATTTTCTCCTTTGACTGTTCAAGATGGCGGCTTATATGATCAGATTCCCTTTTATTGGAAGACCATTGAATGCCCCAAATAAACACACGTGACTGACAATTTACTATTTTAATGTACTTCTGAATTCTGCTTGCTGATGTTTTATTTAATATATTTTTCCATATTCATTATGTTGTTATTGTTGTTATTTCTGTGCTGTACTTTTCTGTTTGGGGTATTCCTCCAGAAAATGAAGTCCTGGCCACTCTGCTCCAGTGGGGAGATGTGGATGAGCACTATGATCAGAAGGACCCCAGTCTGGAATAGGGAAAGCTAGGGTGTATTTGCCTTGAAATGAAGCCATGATGAAGAGCAACCAGGCAGAAAGCACAACTAATCTGCACATGGTTAAAAATCATGAAAATGATTGAAAAATTTAAAAAAAGTCAACATCAGGTTCAATGGTAGAATGATGAAAGATTCTTCGTTTAAATTAGAAAAAATATAATCATGTCCATTCTCACTAAATTAACATGGCTCTGGATGTATTAATAAATACATTTAAATAAGAATAAGAAAAAGAAATATAAAATTAGGGGAAAAGATGATAAAAGTACCACTACTTGAAGATAATGCTTTCATTTGTTTGGAAGTCAGTGAGCACTAACAACAACAACAAAAACTATTACAAGTAATATAATAAATCAGCAAGTTGGCTGGATACATTAATGTGTAAATATCAAGAGTTTCTTATATGAAGACAAAAACAATGAGAAACTTTAGTGAAAGAAAATGTTATTAATATATTTAAAATAGCAATAAAAACAGGAATAACTTAGGAATAAATATAAGAAATGTGTAATATCTACATAAAAGAAACTTCAAAATCATGTGGTCATGGGATAGTATCTCAGTGGGTGGAGACCCACACAATAACTAACAAAATATTAAATTCTCATCCTAGAGAGTCCTGCTACATTCTCTAATAGAGTAGCAAGAATCTCTAGAGTACATAGGCAGTGCTTAACAAAAGAGGACAGACCAATATGTGAGGTCCTTGATATTAATGCTTATACTTATGAATGTTATTCTTGTAAAATTGAAACTTAACCTAGTATTATATATTGTGTAAGCATTACCTCCTGAAAACCTCCTTGTTTCTCAAATGTGGCCTTTCTCTAAGCCAAAATCAGCATATAAGCTCACTGCCTTCCCCTCAGCATGGGCTATAACTCCCAGGGATGGGCCTCCCTGGCACTGAGGGATTATTGCCAAGTGCCAACTAGTGATGCATTTGGAAAAAAGACCTTGACCAAAAGGGGGAAATATTAAATACAAATGAGTTTTTATGGCTAAGAGATTTCAAAGTGGGTTGGGAGGTCAATTCCAAAGATTACAGTTATGTACCTCTCAGGAGGATCTCACTAACTGCCACAGTAAACAGTACCTCAAGCAGGGGTACTCCTGTAGGTTCTAGAGAGATTTGGACACTATAAGGCCAGGAAGAAAACCCCAAGATATCCGCACCCTGTCGGTGGACCTTACCTTGGAATATATGTTAACTTATTTCCACAATGTAACAAAGTTAGACTCATTTATAAGTTTCCTACACATGGCTCTTCTGACACTTTTATTCGAACCTATAATTTGTACTACCCATTAAATATATTTCCCAGAAACTTAATTCTTTGGTCTCTTCATATGCTTGTTGAGCTCTGAATCTCAGCAGAGTTGCAGCCAACATCTACATTGTACTTCATTGAACTCACCTAGGAAAACCAACAAAATGATGATGATGGACAACACCCATCCCCCAAAACAGAGTATATCTATAACTGCAAGCAAAACAGTGCTATCCATCTGCCCCATGGGATCTAAGCCCCCTCTCAATCAGAAGCAGAGTAGGCATCCATCACCATGCAAAAATCCTCAAGATTGAGGAATGAACAAACATAAGGGGGGAATGCAGCTATGGACCAAAGTAAACTTAGTATTATTCTAACAATGGAAGAGCTTGTAACATTGATATAAAGACAATGGTCACCAGAGGTTCTGAGGGGAGGGAGAGGGATGAATAAGTGTAACATGGGTTTTTTTTTTTGACATTGGAATTGTTCTGTATGATATTGCAATGATAGATACAGGCCATTATACATTTTTCCAAAACCTAGAAAATTGCATGATGCAAAGTGTAAATCATAATGTAAAGTATAGATCATGGTTAGTAGCAATGCTTCAGTGTTTATCAATTGTACCAAATGTACCACACTAATGTAAGATGTTATTATGAGGGGAAAATGTGAAACAGGGAAGGTTTGGGGTATATGGGAATCCCCTATACTTTGCAGTAACTTTTCTATAATCTACAATGTCTTCAAAAGTAAAGTTTCTTACATGAAAAAAAATGCAACAAAACAACCAAATAAGAAAAACTTTGAATAAACCATTTATTTCACGCCCCCCAAACCCTCACAAATATGAAAGCCCAGGACCAGAGAGCTTCACAGATGCATTTCTACCAGTCTTTCAAAGAATTATTACCAATCTTACTCAAACTCTTCAAAAAAAAAATTGAACAGGTGGAACACTATCAAACTCATTATTTGAAGCCAACTTAACCCTAACACCAAATCCTGATAAAGATACTACAAAAAAAA
>JAQZBX010017905.1:0-16542 GCA_029593785.1 Cabassous unicinctus | reverse complement strand
TGAAGAAGAAAAACATCTGATCATCTGTATTGATGCAGAAAAGGCATTGACAACATCCAGCCTCCTTTCTTGATAAAAATACTCCAAATGATAGGAATAGAAGGAAACTTTCTCAACACAATAGAGTGCATGTATGAAAAAACCACAGCTAACATTGAACTCATTGAAAGCTTTCCTGCTGAGATCAGGAACAAGACAATGTTGCACACTGTCCTCATTGTTATTCAATATTGCACTAGAAGTTTTAGCTACAGCAAGTAGCCATGAAAAATAAATAAAAGGTATCCAAATAGGAAAGGAAGAATTAAAATTTTCACTTTTTGCTGATGACATGATACTATATCTAGGAAATCCTGAGAAATCCACAACAAAGCTATTAGAACTAACAGACAAGTTCAGAAAAATGGTGGGATATAAGATTAATACGCAAAAACCAGTAGCGTTACTAAACACTACTGATGAGCAACCTGTGGAGGAAATGAGGGAAAAATTCCATTTACAAGAGCAACTAAAAGAAGAAAATATTTAGAAATAAATGTAATCAAGGACATAAAGGACTTGTATTCAGAAAACAACAAAACATTGTTAAAAGAAACCAAATAAAACCTAAATAAATGGAAGGACATTCTATGTTCATGGATTGGAAGACTAAATAATATTATGATGTCAAATCTACCCAAACTGATGTACAGACTAAATGTAAAATCAATACAAATTCAAAGACTCTTTTTTTTTTTTTGAAGAAATAGAAATTGTAAAAGTACAATTATCAAATATATATGGAAGAGTAATTGGTCCTGAATAGCCAATACCCTATTTAAAAAAAGAACAAAGTTGGAGGACTCTCACTTCCTGCCTTTAAAGCATATTACTTAGCTAAGTGGTAAAAACAGCATGATACTGGCATAAAGGTAAATATATTGACAAATGGAATATATTGAGAGTTTAGAAAAAAACCTTTACATTTATGGCCAAGTAATTTTTCACAAGGCTGTTAAGCCCACCCAGCTGGGCTGGAGCAATCTATTCAATGAAAAGGTGCTGGGAAAACTGATCTCCATATCCAAAAGAAAGAAAGAGGACCTCTACCTCACACCTTATACAAAAATTAACTCAAAATGAATTAAAGACCTAAATATAAAAGCTAGAACCATAAAACTCCTGAAGAAAATGTAGGGAAACATCTTCAAGATCTTGTGACAGGTGATGTTTTCTTAAACCTTACACATAAAGTGCAAGCAATGAAAGAAAAAATAGATGAATGAGACCTCCTCAAAATTAAACACTTTTGTGCTTCAAAAGACTTGTGAATAAGATGAAAAGGCAGCCTACACAAGGGGAGAAAAAAATTGGAAACCACATACCCAATAAAGATTTGATTTTCATGCTATATAAAGAGATCATACAATTCAACAATAAAAAGACAAGCAACCTGATAAAAACATAGGCAAAAGACCTGAATAACATTTTTCCAAAGAGGAAATACAAATGGACACAAAACAAATGAAAAAAAGTTCAACATCACCATCTATTAGGGAAAGTCAGATCAAAACCATAGTGAAATATCATTTTACCTTATAGAATGACTATTATTTAAAAAAGAGAAAACTACAAGTGCTAGAGAGGATGTAGAGAAATAGGCCACTTCTTCACTGTTGGTGGGAATGTAGAATGGCACAGCCTCTGTGGAAGACAGTTTGGTGGTTCCTCAGGAGGCTAAATATATAACTGTTGTATGATCAAACAATTCTGCTACTAGGAATATATTCAGAACAACTGAAAGCAAGGATGCAAACTGACATTTTCTCACTGATGTTCATAGTGGCATTATTCACAATTACTAAAAGATGGAAAAACACATGTGTCCATCAAACAATGAATGGATAAACAAAATGTAGTATATACATTGTACAGAATACTATGCAGCTGTTAGAAGAAATGTAGTCTGAACACATGACACAATGGATGAACATTGATGATGTTATGTTGAGTGAACTAAGCCATACAAAATAGGACAAATATTGTATGGTCGTACTAACATGAAGTAAATGTGATGAGTGAACTCATCGAGTTATAATCCAAAGTATAGGTTACTAAGCATGGACCATAGTTCACATTGTAGACCACACTCTCACCCACACAGTTCTGCATGTTTATATGCTGGTGTAAAATGGCTTATATCTGTTGTTGCAATGTCACTCAGGATAATTCCCAAGTCCCGAAAAAGCCCCTGTATTACAACTGCTTGTAATACAAGCATGCTTAGTGGCAACTGCCACTAAGCAAATGGTCCATGCTTATTGGCAAAGCCCCAGGATGTGTATATCCCTTGCAGGTGATGTGCCACACTAATGAAAGATGTTTATGTGATAGGTGATGGTGTGGGAGGTGTGGGAGGTGGGGAACATGGGAATCCCTGTAATTTCTGTGTAACATTTATGTAGTCTAAGTATCCTTTAAAATAAAAACAACAACAACAGCAAAAATAAGACACTGGGGGAATAAAGAGAAGGAAATGTCACTGTACATACAAGATAACAGATCTTACAGTGATGAAAGACATGGTGTCAAAAATTTTAAATTTTATATATTTAAATTATTTTTTATTATTCCAAACTTTAAAAAAATTTGTAAGTTATTTGTTATTATTAAAACTCTCATTATTTCTTCAAAGAAATAAAGTATAGGTTACTAGTAGATTAGATTAGGGTTGAGACGGGGGAGCTGATGCTTAATGTATGTAGAACTATTCATAAGTTTCATAGCAAAGGTGTGGAAATGGAGAGTTAATGGCAACACCTTATAAAGAACATAACTAACACTGCTGATTTATAAATGTGATTGTGGCTGAAAGGTGTAGTCCAGGGATGTAAATGTCAATTGAAAGAAAGCTAGAGTATAAACTAGGGACTGTATAACATAATGAACTCAGTGGTGGATAGGATTGTGGATCATTGTACAAATAGAATAATGTTCTTCTATGAACTAGAACAAATGCATGTCACTATTATAAAGTGTTAAGAATATGGTGATACATAGGAAAAATACAGCTAATATAATTTGTGGAGTATTGTTAACAGTATTATTGTAATTTTCTTGTATCAATGGCAAAGAAGGTACTATATCAATGCTAAGGGTAAACAATAGGGGGTATAGGGGGTATGTGATTTTTCTTTTTAGAGTAATGAAAATGTTGTAAAAATTGAGTACAGTGATGACAGCAAAACTCTATGATGAAACTGAGAGCCAGTGATTGTATACTTTGGATGGATTTTACAAGGCATGGGACTGTATAACACAGAAAATCCTGTGGTGGATGATGGACTGTGGTTAACAGTACAAATATGAGAAGGTTCTCTCATAAACCATAACACATGTACAATACTAGTACATGGTCTTAATAATAGGGTGGTTTATAGAAAAACACATCAAATGTAAACTATGAACTATAGTTAGCAGTAATATTTTGATGATGTCCTTTCATCATTTTTAACAAATGATCCATAACAATGCAAGTTGTTGGTGGGATTGTGTATGGGGATCCTGTATTTTATGCATGATTGTTTTGTAAGCTCACAACTTTTCTAATAACTGTTTATTGGTGTCCAAAAAAGTCACAGTCAACAATGCTCCTGAAAACTTTAAGGACATTCAGACACCATAAGCAAGCCACATAGCTTCATGTCATCAACACCCTTCAGCAGGCTCTATATGGGAATATATAAAAATCTATTTCCCCAATATGACACAGTTATATTCACTTGTATGTCCCCTAATCATGATCATTCTACTTCTTTTATTTAAACTTATAATTTTAAATTTACTTGTTAAATATTTTTCTGAGACACTTAAACTCCCCTGATTTTATTAATTTCAGTTGAGCACTGGAACCCAGGAGTACCAGTCCCCTAAGAAAGACAAACAGGAATTCATGAGTACCTTTAGCTCCAATCCAAGCAATTCCATTCCTCACATCCTAACCTATGCCCTTAATCAGCTTGAAACAGCCAGATGATCATTGTCCCAAATTGGTCAAGATTGAGGAATGAACAAAAATTAAAGGTGTGGGGGACTGAAGCCAGGGCAACAAGATTCATTAACTATTATTTGTTGTTGTAACCAGATACTTCCCTGATTTCCCTATGATCTCCATGTAACTTCACCCCCTATAGCTAGTATGCTCCAGCTCCAACTAGTTGTTACCAGTTTTTTAAGATTCCATGAGACTGTGCCTGTTCTCTGCTAATTGTGACATAAAGTAAACTAATGATGTCTGCCTTGTTACTTCTCCACCCACTTGTCATACTAAGGATGCCATTTTCTGATCATGTGATGTATGAGTTAGTCTAATCTCCATCTTCACATGCTCCTCTTATCTCCATCCACATCCTACCTAGATTACCTAATCATTTGAGCACACCTCATGCACAAAACCAATAAAAACTTTAAACATCTACAACTCAGGGAGACAGATTTGAGTTTGCTTTTGTCCCCTTGCATGGCTTTCTTGCCAAAATATTCTTTCTTTTTTTGAAATCCTGGTGTCATGGTATTGCCTTCTGTGCACATCAGGCGACAAGCTTACTTGCTTGGTAACAATAGGAGTAGACTTCAATAACCCACTTTCAGTATGGATAGAACAATAAGGCAGAAGATTAATGAGGGAATAGAAGACCTGAAGAACACCATAAACCAAAGAGCCTTAACAGATATCTACAAAGTACTTCACCCAAAAACAGCAGAATATCACTTCTTCCGTGTGCAAATGTAATTTTCTCCACAATATACCATAGTTAGGTAATAAAACAAGCATCATTAATTTAAAGTATTGAAATCCTGTAAAGTATGTTCTTTAACAACAATGCAATGAAACTATAAATCGATAACAGAAATTTGGAAAATTCAAAGATATGTGGAAATTAAACAACACACTGCTGAATTACAAATGGGCCAAAGAAGAAATCACAAGGAAAATGGAAGATAATTTGAAATGAATGAAAGAAAAAGCATCTCATACCCAAACTAATGGGATACAGCTAATTCAGTGCTTAGAGAGAAATTTATAGATGCAGCTGCCTAAATTAAAATAAAAGGCTACAGTAAGGAATCTCAAATCAATACTCTAACCTCCTAATTTAAGAAACTAGGACAAGAAAACTAAACACAAAACAAGCAGAAAGAAGGAAATAATAAAGATTAGATTGGAAATCCATGAGATTAGAAAAGCCACAGAGAAAATCAACAAAACCAAAAGAGATTCTTTGAAGAGATCAACAAAATTAACAAACCTTTGGCTAAACTTAACAAGAAAAAGAGAGAAGACCCAAGTTACAAAAATCATGAATGACAATGAACTTTACTAATAACCTTAAAGAAATAAAAAGAGTTACAAAGGAATTCTATAAACAAGTTTACTCAACATATTAGATGACCTAGATGAAATAGACAAATTGCTAGAAAGACACAAACTACCAAAACTGACTCCAGAAGAAATAGAAAATCTGATTTGACCCAAAACAAAGAGATTGAATTAGTAATGAAAACAACTTACCATAGAGAAAGGCTCATGCCCAGTCAAATTCACTGGTAAATCCTACCAAATATTGAGGGAAGAATTAACACCAATCCTTCACAAAGTCTTCCAAAGCATAGATGAGGGAACACGCCTCAATAAAATCAATATTACTTTGGTAGCCAAAACAAAGACATCATGCAAAAACTGCATAACGTTTTTTTATGAATATGAACAAAAAATTCTTAGCAATTACTAACAAACCAAATCTAGCAGTGTGTAAAAAGGATTATGAGAGTGACATCAGTAAATTAGCAGAGCAGGCAGCTCCAAGACGCTATTCCTTCAGAAAATCATTGAAAAACAAGCAGAAATAGTCAAAACCAAATTTTTCAGAACTCTGGAAAACACTCAAAAGTTTACAGCAACCACACAAATCAAGAAAGCAGAATCAAGAAAAAGGCAAAATATAAACACACCTGGCATTGAAGAAAATCTCTGTCAGAACACTAAGTGAACATGAGCTAAAGAAACAAAGACCTCAGTGACAATGCACAACAAGGAATACAGTCTTTGCAAATATACTTTGGAAAAGTTACTAAACAAATGGATGGCTGTAGCTTTTAACAATCAGAAGTAGCACTCTCTGGGGAATGGGGAGAAAATGAAATATGGATGAATGAAAACAAAAATATGAAATACCAAAACTTGTGAGGAGTGATGTCAACATGGGGATTTAAGACATCCCCAGAAAAGAGCTTCCCAGAGATTCAGCTACTAAAAGGACAAATCCCACCTGCTTAGCATTCTGGAGGTTGGTAGAGAGAGGAGAAGTACTTGGAGTAGTGTGAGGAAATGAAGATTATCAATAAGGGTAACTGAAAGTATAAATGCCAAACCATATAGTGCAGTATACTCAATATAAAACTCTATTCCTTACTTCCTGTAAGAGTCAGAATACAATTGAATAAGAAAAAGCTAGATTTCCTGATAATGGACACGCAAAATATAAAGTGGTAAAGTGGGACAAAACAACAGCAAGAAGGGAAACAGGGATATGGGAGCAGAGAAAGTATATGCTATTGAAGCTAAGGTAGTATGTTTTAAAATCGGAATTTTACAGGTATAGGTTACATAATATAAACCCCAGGGTAACCACAAAGAAAATATTTTTAAAATTTACAGAAACAGGTATAAGAAATGGATATGTCAGATACATCACAAAATATCAGGAGGAAGCAATAAAGGAAAAGAGAAACAAAAACTATGTAACATATAAAAAAGAGACAAAATGGCTGCAGTAAATACTTCCTTTACAGTAATAACACTGAATGTTAATGTATTAAATTCCCCAATCAAAAGACAGAGATTGACAGAATGGATAAAAAAACCATTATCTAAATATATGCTGTTTATAAGAGACTCACCTTAGACCCTGTATTTGTCAGCCCAAAGGGGTGCTGATGCAAAGTACCAGAAATCTATTGGCTTTTATAATGGGTATTTATTTGGGGGTAAAAGCTTACAGATACAAGGCCCTAAAGAATACAACTCAAGGTTACTACCTCATCAAACTCTGTTGCCATGTGTTGAAGCAAGATGGCTGGCGATGTCTGCAAGCGTTCAACCTTCCTCTTCCCTCTTAAGGCTCCATGGGTCCAGCTTCTTCCAGTCTCAGCTGTAGGCTGGCATAGGGCTAGTGTATTTTCCTAGGAGTTGTTTCTTTCTGTGCTCAGCTGCTCCGGTCTCTTCACAAGGTCAGCTGTAAACTCTCAGGTGAATAGCTTATCTCTCTTCCTGGGGCCTCTGCCGTGTCTATGGAGCTGTTTCTCTTCCTCTGTGTTCTTCTCCTGTGTATCTACTTCTTTGTTTTTGATTGAGCGTCCATTTATATAGCCCACAAAGAGAGCATGGACTCAACTCTGCATGTCCTAATAATGTGGCTGAATCAAAGCTCTAATCTTGATTTAACTAAGAAAACGTAAAGCTTTTGAATTTAAATAAATCAAAGGGTATCATGCCCAGAGGGACAGACTAGTTTACAAGCATAATCAATATCTCTTTTTGGAATTAATAAATAATATCAAACTGCCACATACACAAAGACATAAATAGGTTGAAAGTAAAAGGCTGGATAAAGGTATGCCATGCAAATAGTAATAACAACAAAAAGATCTGGGGTAGCTATATTAATATCGGACAAAATAGACTTTAAGTCAAAAGCTATTATAAGAGACAAAGAAGGACACTATATATTAATAAAAGTGTCAATCAGCAAAAAGAAATAGCAATCATAAATATTTATGCACTTATCCATGGTACTCCAAAATACATAAGGCAAAAACTGGCAAAACTGAAAGGAGAAACAGACACCTCTACAATAATACTTGTAGAATTCACTACATCACTCTCTTCAATTGATAAATGCCAGACAGAAGATCAATAAGGAAACCGAGAACTGCAATAATATGATAAATGAAATAAATTTAACAGACATATATGGAATATTGCACCACAAAACAGCATGAGATACATTCTTCTCAAGCGCACATGGATCATCTTCTAGGATAGACCACATGTTGGGCCACAAAACACATCTCACAAATTTAAAAAGACTAGAGTTATACAAAGTTTTTCTTCTGCTAATAATGAAATGAAGCTGGAAATCAATAACAGGTAGAGAACTGGAAAAACCACAAATATATGGAAGTTAAATAAACCCTTAATCAGTTGTTCAAAGAAGAAATTACAAGGGAAATCAGTTAATATCTTGTGACAAATGAAAATAAGAAAACAACATATGAAAACTTACGGAGGTCCTCAATGACTCTCTTTGCACCTGAGAAGATGGCAGAGCAGGTGTCCAAGTCAGTGCTGTTTGTATGGCTGGTAATATTTGTTGATCATTCATTGCAGAAGCAGTTTATGGAAAACTTGTAACTGATTAAAATATTTCAGATAATTGGAGAACAGACAGTTCTGCAACATCCACATATAAGATATGGGATCCTCCTGATTATTGAGGTCAAAATTGCATGAAGAAACATGGTATTCCTATGAATAACGATGTCCAGCAGGTTACTTGAGAAGATTTTTCACATTTGATTATATACTATATATGGATGAAAGCCAAATGAGATATTTTAATAAGTAATCATGTTAAAAACTGCAAAGCTAAAATTGAACAACTTGAGAGCTCTGATGCACAAAAACAACTTATTATTGAAGATCCCTATTATGGGAATGACTTCAACTTTGAGACTGTGTACCAGTAGTATGATTGGTACTGCAAAGCATTTTTGGAGAAGTTGCAGTAAAGCTGCATCCATTCATTTCTGAAGGCCAAAAATGATTAACATCTTTACAGTGATGTTCTAGGTTTTTCAATCAATTGGTATGTTTAAGAGTAATGTCTCAACTCAAGTTATAACTCAAGACTCATAACTGTTTTTTTTTTTCAGTTGACTTACTGTTTCTTATCTTAAAAAAATAATTGTACATGGAAATCAGTGTTATCTTCGGCAAAAGAGTTAATAAAAATCTTTGATTCGGATAGTTTATGGGATACATTATAAGGTCATATCAAATTGGACCGCTTATCTAGCCTCAATTACAAAAATATTGGAAAAAATAGTAGAACCACAAAATATAATGTTTTGTAACACAGTAATTTATTTCCAGTGTTTAACCTTAGGGTACCAATCCAGTGATAGGTGGTATTCTAATATGCTTAATTACTATCCTAAAAAATAATGAAATAAAACATCACTTTAAGGCCCAAGTCAATATCAGCCCATTGAGACAGTTAAATAATCTAACTCTTCAGTAAGTTGATATGGATAACATGATGGACAAATGCCCTCTATTCACCTATACTTGATCTCACCTTTAAATGCAGGGCATTTTATTGAATTACATACCCCTAGTCATAGGTGCTCACAATCTTGATTAGAAGTATACTATTTCACACACACCTATAGTGCACACTTGTATGTTTAAAGGATAAGAAAGAAAGAATGCTTTATGGAATTAATCTTTAGCATCATCTTTAATTCTTCTTAAATTTTGTGTTTAGTTTATTTCATAATGAGGTCAGCTTTTTGAAAATTTTGTCTCTGAAAATTTAATTCTGCATGAAAAGGACCCTCAGTACTGATTTATCTTATGCTCACTTTCACAAACATCAATTATATTGGCTTAGATGAGAAAAAATAGTTTAAAAAGCTGGAGAAAGAGAATTCGATTATGTTGAAGTCCTTAAATAATTATACGATAGATACTCTATTATCACTGTTTCATTTATAGGAGAATATAAGTAATTTCTGCATACTTTGATATAACTGTAATTTCAAATTCATTTGGATATATATCAGAAAAGATTGTTTTCAAAATAAACTAAGTATAAAAATATAACTAAGGAAAAAATTTTGGTTTGCAGTGAAGGCGGTGCTGAGGGAGAAATTTATAGTACTAAATGCTTACATTAAAAAAGATTAAAGAGATAAAATCAAAGACCTTAGTGAATACATGGAGGAACTAGAACAGGAACAACAAACTAATCCCAAAGCAAGCAGAAGGAAAGAATTAACAAAGATTAGAGCAGAAATAAATGAAATAGTGGCTAAAAGACAATAGAGAGCATTAAACAAATAAAAGTTCGTTCTTTGAAAAGATAATAAAACTGACAAATCCTTAAGAAGAATGTCAAAAGAAAAAAGAGAGAAGATACAAATAAATAAAATCAGAAATGAGAGGGAAGACATTAATACTGACCCCACAGAAATAAAAAGGCTCATAAGAGGATACTATGAACAGCTGTGTGCCCCAAAATTAGAAAACAGTAGAAATGGACAAATTCCTAGGAGCACACAAACAACCTACACTGACTATAGAAGAAATAAAAATTCTCAATTGATGAATAACAAGTAACAAGATTGAATCAGTCTTCAAAAATTTCCCAACAAAGAAACTCCTAGGATCAGATGGCTTCACAGGTGAATTCTAGCAATCATTCCAAGATGAATTCCAACCCTTCTCAATCTCTTCAAAGAAATTAAAGAGGAAGGAACACTATCTAACTCATTCATGAGACCAATATCACCCTAATACTAAATCCAAATAAAGATATAAGAAAAGAAAATTTCAGATTGATTTCTCTTATGAGTAGAAATGCAAAAATCCTTAACAAAATACTTAACTCCAACAGCACATTAAAAGAAATACACACCATGATCATGTGGGTTTTATGCCACTTATGCAAGGGTGGTTCAACACAAAAAAATCATTTAATATAATACAATACATTAACAAAGAGAAAAACTAGATGATCATTTAGACTGAGGCAAAAAAGGCATTTGACAAAATCCAGCATCTTTTCTTGATAGAATCACTTAGAAAAATTGGAATAAAAGGAAATTTCCTTAGCACAACAAACAGCATACATGAAAGCCCCACAACTAACATCTTACTCAATGGTGAAACACTGAAAGCTTTACCTTTATGATCTGGAACAAGACAAGTGTGCTTACTGTCACAAGTATTACTCACCATAATACTGGGAAGTCTAGCTTAGTTAGTCAAGAAAAAAGAAAAAAAAAAGACATCCAAATTGGAAAGGAAGAAGAAAAGCTTTCACTATTTTCAGACCACATGATCCTATATAAAGTTCTGAAAAGTGTACAACAAAGCTACTAGAGCTAAAAAATGAGTTCAACAAAGTATTGGGTTACAAGATTAATACACAAAAGTCAGTAGTGTTTCTTTTTTAATGGAAATGTTTTATTTTTAAGGAAGCTTTAAATTACATAAATGTTACATTGAAAATATAGGAAGATTCCCATTATCCCACCCACACCCCCTCCAACACTTTTTCCCATTAACAAAATCTTTCATTAGTGTGGTACGTTTCTTACAATCAATGAACACATATTGTAGCATTGTTATTAACAATAGACTATAGTTTATTTTATAGCTTACACTTTGTACCACACAATTTTATAGGTTTTGATAAAATATATAATGGTCTGTATCTGTCATTTCAATGTCATGCTGAACAATTTCAATGTCCCCAAAATGCCCCATGTTACAACTATTTATCCCTTTCCCTCCCTTCAGAATCTCTGGTGACCACTGTCTTTATATCAATGTGACAATTTTTTTCCATTGCTAGAATAATAATAAGTCTATTTTAGTCCATAGTTGCATTTGCCCCTTATGTTTGTTTATTACTCAATCTTGAGGATTTTGGGATGGTGATGACCACTCTGTTTCTGATTGAGAGGGGCTTAGATCCCATAGTGCAGATAGATGGAGCTGTCTTGCTTGTAGTTGTAGATATTCTCTGTTTTTTGGGATGGGTATTGTCCATCATCATCCTTTTGTCAGTTGTCCTGGATGAGTGCGATGAACTGGAGAGTAGGTGTTGCAACTCTGCTGAGATTCAGGGCTCAACTGGCATATGAACAAACTGAAGATTTAACTCTATGGGACATATATTTAATGAGAATATTGTTAATTATAGGTTCAAATAAAAGGGGCAGAAGTGCCATGTGTAGGGAAATTATAAATGAAGCTAACACTGTTACATTGAGGAACATATATTCATTCCAAGGTAAGGCTCACTGACAGGGTGCCATATTCCTGAGATTGTCTACCCTGCCTATAGTGTCTAGATGTCTCAGGAGACACGAGGGCTTGAGGGACTATTTACTTGGCAGTCAATGAGATCCTCCTGAGACATGCATAAGTGTGACCTCTGGAATGGCTTTCCAACTAACATTGAAATCTCTTAGCCATAAAAATTCATTTGTATTTAATATTTACCCCATTTGGTCAAGGTCTTTTTCCAAATGCATTGCTAGTTGGCACTTGCTAAGAATCCATTGGTGCCAGGGAGGCTCATCCCTGGAAGTCAGGTCCCACACCGGGGGGAAAGTAGTGAGTTTATATACTTTGTATAAATTAGAAAGAAGCCACGTTTAAGCAACAAGGAGACTTTCAGGAGATAACTCTTAGGCAATATATACTAACAAGCTAATTAATGACAAGGTTAATAAGCACAACAATCAATATCAAGGGCCTGGCGTATTGCTCTGCCTCCTTCTATAGGCACTGAAAGGACACCTCATGACCACTTGAAGGTATTCATATTCCATAGAGGCATGCCCCAAGTGCACCCCTCCCCATACATCTCCCCATCACTGACGCCCCACACCAGCGATCCTCCCCTGCCATGATTTGGCCCTTCTACAATACAAAAACTCCCCAAAAACAAAGCAAAAAAAATAAACAAATAAAAATATTAAGAAAACACAATAATAATAATAACAAGTAAAATACACAAATAAAAAATAAAAAACTAAGAATAAAATTTTAAAAATTAATTCATTGTGTCTTTCATCACTGGAAGATCTGCTATCTTTTATGTACAGTGACAATTTCTTCTGTATGTTCCCCCAGTGTCTTATTTTTTAATTTTGTCTTCAAAGAAGCTTTAGCTTACAGAAAAGTCACATAGAAAATACAGGGAATTCCCATATACTCAACCCCCTCACCTCTCACTCTCCCCAATTAATACATTTTACATGTATATCGCATATATGTTACAATTGATGTACAAATATTGAAGCATTGTAACTAACCTGGTCAATGGTATACATTATGGTTTATATTTTGCACCATACACTTTTATAGGTTTTAACAAAATTTAAAATGGCCTGTATCCATCACTGCAAGATCATGCAGAACAATTCCAATGCCCTAAAAATTCCCTCTGTTTCATCTATTCTATTCTTCTGTCACCTTCCCCGATGGTACTTATGGTAACCACTAGGTTTCAATTTTTGAAGATTAAGGTTCATAGTTACATGCAATAATATTGAGGGCTTGACATATTAGTCTGTTTTCTTTTATTCGGCACTTCACTTCCTATGTTCTTGAGAAGTTCTTGACCCTCTAATTGAGAACATAGCAGGACTCCCCAGGATGGGAGTTTAATATTTTCCTGTTTATTGTGTGGGTCTCCACCCACTGAAATAACACAGTATGACAAGATGTACACTTTCATATTCTGTAGAAGAATGCCCTACATGCACCCTATCCCACGTATACCCCACCCTGATGCCCTGTATCAGTAACCTTCCCCTGCCATATTTTTAGTTTTAACCACAGACCTCCAAATCCCCAGAGTTCACCTGTTCCTTCCTCCAGCCCTCTCCCCATTTCCATGGATAGTCCAATACACCCCCCAGGCTACTCTCTCTCTCACATTCCAGCACTGTCCATCCCAGTCACATCACTGCATCACTATCACCCCCATTCACTGCCTAACCATTCTTTTCCACCTTATCATAGGTTTTGCCCATATTGAGTATCTATTCCTTTCCTGTTTCCTGATAACCTATGTTACAGACTCTAGCTCTGTGAGTCTGCTCAATTTGCTTAAGTCATATCAGTGAGGTCAATATTTATCTTTCAGTGACTGCCTTACTTCACTCAACATAAGGTCTTCAAGATTCATCCACGATGTCCTGTGTGTTAACACTGCATTCCTTTTAACAAACGAGTAATATTCCATAGAATGCATATACCACAATTTGCTTATCCATTCATCTGTTGATGGACACTTGGGTTGCTTCCAACTTTGGGCAATAGTGAATAACGCCACTATGAACACTGGTGTGCATATATCTGTTTGTGTCCCTGCTTTCAATTCTTCTGGGTACATAACCAGCAGTGGGATTGTTGGATCATACAGCAGTTCTATAGTTAGCTTCCTGAGAAACTGCCAAAATGTCTTCTGCAATGGCTGCACCATTATAAATTTCCACCAACAATGAATGAGGGTTCCTATTTCACCACATCCTCTCCAACACTTGCAATTTTCTGTGTTTTTTTCAATAGTAGCCTTTTTAGTGGGTGTGAAATGATATCTTATTTGTGGTTTTGATTTGAATTTCCCTCCACAATGGCTGTAACATTCTACATTCCCACCAGCAGTGGATGAGGGTTCCCTCTCCTCCATATCCTCTCCCACATTGTTGTTCTCTGTAGTTTTTAATAGCTGCCAGTCTAATAGATATCTTATTATAGCTTTGATTTGCATTTCCCTAATAGGTAGTGATGTTGAGCATCTGTTCATGTGCTTCTTAGCCATTTGTATTTCTTCTTTGGAAAAGTGTCCACACAAATCTCTTGCCCATTTTTAAAAAATGGGTTGTTTTTTATTTTTGAGATGTAGGATTTCTTTGTATATGCAGGATATTAGGCCCTTATCAGATAAATGGTTACCAAATATTTTCTCCCATTGAATAGGATACCTTTTCACTTTCTTGAGAAACTCCTTTGAAGAGCAAAAGTTTTTAATTTTGAGGAGGTCCCATTTATCTGTTTTTTCTTTTGTTACTTGCATTTTGGGTGTAAAATTTGTGAAACCATGGCCTACTATAAGGTCTCATAGACACTTCCCTACATTATCTTCTAGGAGCTTTATGGTCTTGGCTCTTACATTTAAATCTCTGATCCATCTTGAGTTGATTTTTGTATAGGGCAAAAGATGGTGATCCTCTCTCATTCTACCAGCCCCATTTTTAAAAATGTTTTAGCCCACAAAATTTTATTTTCAGTAATTACTAACACTCTAATATATTGCAATGTAGCTGTAATGTATATTATGCTTTTAAAATAGCCAGAAACAAATATCTGTAAATGTTGTAATTCCTTGAACTGTAACCTAGATGTCTTATTTCTTTGAAGGTGATGCTATGTTTTGTAAACTGCATAAATTTTATAACCCAACAGTAACAAAACAACTCATCACTGGCCTTCTTGTATCCCATTATCTTATTTTGCAATCCTGAGGACCAATACACCAGTACTTAACCCTCAATATATATATATTAAATTACAATGAATTGCAGTGAAATTACAATAAATGACAATGAAAATGGATTCCCGGTGTGCTGGAATGCCAGGCCGGGTGACACCCTTCAGGTCAGTTTCTTTTGGGAACAAATGATGATGTTAAACAATCTCTTTCCATCAGCTCAAACTTGATGTAGGTTGAGACTGGGAAACCACCCTTGCTCAGCCTGGCGATGTGAGGGAGGCAAGATTTTCCACAGAAAAGGAAAGCAGTGAACTGTGGAGGAAGATGCCAAGTGAAACTTACTAAAACCTGGAGGACCCCCCAAGCAAGCTCTGTGGACTGATAACAGATGCCAGACATCAGAGGACAGTGAATTCTCCTCAGCTCCTCAAGTGAGCCATGTGGGACTGGTCCTTCTTCCCTCTGGTCTCTTTCAGGATTCCTGCCTGTCTTCTCACCCTGCTCTGGAGCCTGCAGAGCATTATCTCTGCCCCAAAGACACCTTCCACTTAATGTCTCAGTGATCCAAATGATCTATCTCTCTCAGGTGAAAGTGAAACAATAAAAAGAGTCCCTTCTGTCTCACATTCTCTGAAAACCTCAACCATAGAGGGAATAGATGAGCTAACCTGTCTGCAGGAAGCTAATTTGGAAAAGCTCTGTGCACTGTTCAACACAGTTAAAAAAAAAATGCACCAGCCGATTAGATTGTGGCCTTTCTGATCTGGATTCAGCAGCAGGCAAGCTTCTGTCCCAAACTTGTTCCAGTCTTGTGAATGACTCTTTGGAGGAAATGAAATGAATATCCCTGGAATGTACCCACAAAGGGACAGCCCTCTCTGAAACTGCTTGCCCAAATCCCTAGCACAAGGAGGATCACAATGGACACATCCTCACCAGCTTTACCAAGATCCAAAATTTTCTGCCAGCCTGCCTGCAGTTCTGGTGTAAGTCAGGCCACATACCCATGTGGACCCAAACTGGAACCACTCCTGGGCTCCTTATTCCTACAAATTAGCGCCAATTTCCCTGCAGGGAGGGATGGAGCCCTTTCTCCAGACTGACCTAGACAGGGCAGGGAAAGTTTCACTCTATCATGATAAGAACCTTGAATCACCTTTAATGCCCCACACTTTGCATGCCAACCCACAAGTGGCCCTCAGTA
>JAQZBX010017904.1:19167-35213 GCA_029593785.1 Cabassous unicinctus | reverse complement strand
CCGCCCCCCCCCCCTACATTTTTGCTGTTTCTGTGTCCATTTGCCGGGCAACTCTTTGTGTCCATTTCCTGCCCTCTCTTATCATCCTTCTCCTTTCTTCACTGGGATTCCATCCTTGGAAACTCCGATGTGGGAGAGAGGTGTCCTACCGCCTGCACCACCTTAGTTCCTGGTTTTTTGGCGTGTCTCGTCTTGGCTCTCCCTTGTGTCACTCTCCTGTTATGTCATCATGTTGCTGTGTGGCTCGTGGGGCCTGGCGGCTCATCCGCTAGTGGGGCCTGGCAGCTCATCTGCATGCGGGGCCTGGTGGCCCACGCGCATTCTATATTTTTCTTTTTTCTTTTTGCCAGGAAGTCCCGGGGGTCGAACCCAGGTCCCTCCATGAGGGAGATGGACGCTCAACCACCCAAGCCACATCCGTGCCCCTGCTATATCTCTTAAAGTTGACCAAAGATACCCAAAGTTACAGTCTTTTCCCATACAGGATGGTCATATAATAAATCAGTCTTAGTTTATCACTAGCATTCTAAAAACCAGACCTACGGAGAAAAACTAGGTCTGGGGACACATGCATGGTTTCTAATATAGCAAATGTTTAGCCTACCCTGATTATCACAAAATCAGGATAGCGAGAATATTTGCATTGCATGTAATTTTTATGTCTATATTCTCTTTCAGTCTGGAATAGTTCTTTATTATTTTCTTGACTTTCATTACCTTGATAATTTTAGAGACTACAGGTCAGTTATTTTTCAGAATGTCTTTCAATTTGGGTCTTCTCCATGTAGCCTTGTGACTAGATTAGGGTTATGCATGTTGGGCAGGGATATTACAGAATTCTAGAGCTGTGTTCTTGTCTTTGCATCCAACTTGGGGGCATGTCATTTTGATTGATCCCCATTACTGTTGACATTCACTCTGATCACTTGACTAAGGTGTTCTCTGCCAGGCTTCTCTGCAAAGTTACTCTTCCCTTTTCAATTAATAAATATTTTGTCAGGAAGTACTTTGCAACTATTTAATAATCCATTATTTATTAAACTTTCAAATTATTCATTTATTTATATCTGTATAGACTCACAGTTTCTTAGTTTATTAGATCTGTTACTGCCATTGTTAATTTTGATGCTCAGTTGTGTCCAGTTTGGTGAGAGCTCTTCAAGCTGGCTCCTGAGTCCTATTGACATGTCCCCATCATTCTTTGAGCACGTTCTTGATTTCTGGCATAGCAACATGTTCCAGGCTTGTCTTGATTTTTCCCTACCCCAGTCCTGGAATCAGACAATTCTCCAAGGAGCCCTGTTTCATTTTTGATGGAGAATGGTAATTAAAAGTCAGTATTTGGCCTCTAAGTGTGCTCATTGCTATCGGAATGTCTCTGCCACCAGTCTCTCCCAGTAGACAGAGCTAGGGAATATATATATATATAAAATATATATGTAGACACACACACATATACATATACATATATACATCTGTATATATATGTATTTATGCATATATGCACACACATGACATTTATCCCTGGATTTCTTTCTTTATATGTCTGTATATACATTCAGGCCATGTGTTCTCACCAACAGCTCCAATTTCAATCCAATATCATTCATACTTTTTTCTCTTTCAATATTTGCAATTCCTTCCTCCAACAGCAAGAAACATAGCTCCTGTTTTCTTTAACGCCTTTCCTTCGTTGATCACGCCCTCTGTGTATCGCCAGTCTCCCACCTCCGCCACGTCCTGCTCCATTTGGAGCCCTCCTCGCCACCCTCGGGCTCTCAGTCCCGAGCTAGGCACCGCTAGGCTGCAGCGCCCAGCACCAGTTGCACCCCCTCCCGCATTCTGCTCGTGCTCAGACTCCCCAGGCTGAAGTGCTCCTCTGCACGTGCGCTCAGGCTCTGACAACCTGCTCTCCTCCTGCACCTGCTTATGACACCTTGCACTTGACCGTTGCCCTCTACCCCATCCCCCGCCTGGTCGCGGTCCTCAGCCCCTCGGGCTTTAATCCCTTACGTGGGTTGCACCCACGCGTGGTTTCCCACACTCCACGCTGGCTGCCCTTTGTGCAGTTGTCCTCTGCCCCCTCTCACCTTTCCCCGAGGACCCTCTCACGCCCCTTGGGCTCGGACTCCGGAGGCCGGGCTGCCCACCGCAGAGCTTCCCTTCCTGCCTGCTGGAACCCGACTCCTCCTTGGGGGCCGCCCCCTCGTGGGCACCCTCCTCACTTTGCTTGGCCGCCCCCCACCACAGACATCCTCCTGCACGAGGCTGTGCTCAGCCCACTCCCCTCTGCCTGCCCTACTGGGCCTGGCTAGTGGCCCAAGGCTTCAGGTGTTCAGGGAGGAAAGGGAAGAAAGAGAAGCACATTTAGCCTTTTTTATTATCAGAGTATTTATTGAAAACATGCAAAATTAGAAAAAAATAAAAGGAAGAAAACAGCTGGCTATAACATGCAGAGATACCCCAGTGAGAATCTAGGAATCACTATTCTGCTGTACTTTCTTTCTCTTTTTCCTGTGTGTGTATATCTTTATCTAACCCTAATCTATATTCCTGTTTCTATCTTGTGTCTTTGTGAATATTAGGTATGTGAGTCGTGCTTGAAGCTAGAAAACAAGAGTGGTGTGGACCTTAGAGAACAAAACACCTTTGTATTTTTGAGGCTGAGGCTTTTTCTGTGACAATCGGGACGATTTTCTTTAACAAAGTCTGGAACTCCCCCTGGGTTTTACTGAGGATTTTGGTCAAGGAATTGGCATAGGGACGGAGCCAGCCCCTCTTGACGACTCTGCCAAGAGGCATTCCAGCTGTAGTAAGAGGATAACAACTCTCTTGTTTGGAATGCTCATAAAAGCATTTTATGCAGATGGTTAAGTGTTAATAAACATTTAAATAAGTGAATACATGTTTTAATGTATTTTTTCTCTAGTCTTCTAGGGTGGTAGACGTCTTAATAAGCATGTACTTAGGCTTAAAGCAAGAAAAATCGTCAGGAAGCTTAAAAATACTTTGTGAATTTAACCAAATTTCCCTTACAGGTTCAAAACACATATCTTCCAGGCAAGGAATGGAAGTAAATAGCCAGGGTTTAAATAATGTTTTACTGGACTTACATCCGCTTTGCTTTTTGTTTCTGTCGATTTGTGTGTTTATCATCTAAACATGTAAAATACAGATGTGTACTTAGAGAGGCACATGTAATTAAGAGCAACGCAGTTACCGTTTTCTAGACCTGTCGGTGCCCTTCTGAGCGAGACAGGCTCTCGCTGGCGAGGGAGAGAGACTGTGAAGCAGCTGCTTTCATAAGCTGGTCCCAGATGCGGCCGGAACCAGGACTCCAGGGTTCTGCCTCCAGATAGCGGCCTGGAAGGGGTGTCGGTCCAAAGCACACACCCAGAGGATAAACTTTTAATGAAATTTCTGTGTAGGAGAATGTTTGTTCCGGAATTGTGACTGGGGAGAGTGATTCATCTGAATTCGGTGAGGAAACTCCCACACAATATCAGGCCATTGCCAACTATAGATGATAGTGGGTGATAAAAATAGCCAGCTGTCAGCAGCCTGCTGCTGCCTCGCGGCACCTCTGCGGCTGGGGGCCCGGGGAGCCCCTTCCTTCATTCCCTCCAGGCACCTTGCTCTCCAGGTGAGTACAGATGAGTACATCCTATGCAAATCTTTATACCACTCAGGGTTCACGTCTTTGGGGGTAATTTGTGACCGTGGTGATGCTCCAGGCACTCAGGGAGGCTGCTTAAGTGGATTATACCCGAGAACGGCCAGGAGCCAGTTTGGAGTCCACCATGGTCCTCTGGGCATTAGAAAGAGATGGCTCATGGTGGGAGGAGAAGGGCAAAATGGGCACTTAGTGTGACAGGCTATGGGAGGGCTGGGTAGCCAGCCCTATCCGTGCCTCTGGCTCCAGAACTTGCTGTACCTCTCACGTTCACAGAAACCCCTCTCCTTCAAGTATTAGCTCAAGCTTAACCTTCTTAAGATTAAGTGATCTCCGCCTCTCCATCTGTCAAACAATTCCTGACTCACCATATAATTCTCTCTTTGCTTTCAGGATTCCAAAAGGTTATATGTAGTTTAAGTTCAGGAGAAGGACTACCTCTTGACCCATAAACTCAGCAGCTAGAACACAGTGACCACATTCTGGCTGCCTGACAAGTAATATCACAAACAGTAACAAATACCGAGCCAGCTTTCTGATTGTTTTCCCAAAACTCTAAATTTTTGATAAGTGTATTTACAGGTATTTTCAAACATGGTTAAATATTTATAATTTCTAAATATAATTCCTTTAGCTGATATCTTTAGAAATATCTCCCCAAATCAAAAACATTCTTCTGGAGAAATGCCCGTTTCTTCTTCTTGCTCCCCTGCTTTTAAATGTAATACTTACAAAGTGCATTTAAACACACATGAGCACCTAGTGAAGCTACATCTTAGCACTCAAAAACCAGCTCATGTATTAGCTTTATTACTGTACCAACTTATTCTAAATAAGCCACTTCCGTGTGTGTGTGATAAACTCGAGCTTCACAGAGAGATGGATCTGTTGTCAGGAAGTCAACTCAGGACCAAGAAGAAACTGCTTCTGCATTCACCTCGGCTGTGACTCTGAAACCGTCAAGAGTGTTTAGGGAGGAAAGACCAGAAAGAGGAAAAAGAGGAGACTGCTAGGTTTTGTGTATAAGATCCCTGATCCTGAAAAAAGATCATCCTACAAGCTCTTTCAATCTGATCAGAGTACGTGGGTGGAAATCAACAACGAGCTGCTGAAAGGGAGGGAGTGCTATATTCGAAGGAAATTTTGCTCTCTACATATTTCTTTAAGTCTTGGGTTTGCTTGCAAATGCTTATATTTCATATTTTGGCTTTGAATCAGTTAGGAACTGTCTTGGTTTGCTAAAAGCTGCTAGGAATGATATACGAGAACTGGCTTGGCTTTTATAGTGGGGATTTATTAGGTTAAAAGCTTACAGTTCTGCGCCTGTGAACATGTCGAAATCGAGGCATCATCAGAGATGCTGTCTCACTGAAGGCGGCTGCTGGTGACCTGGTCTCCTGCCACGTGGCAAGGCACAAAGGCAGCTCTCTGGTCTGGGTCTCTGCTCCAGGCTTCTACTCCAGGCTGACTTCCTCCCCGAGCTCAGCTGTGGGCAATCAGGCATATGGCTCGTCTCTCCCCTCTTCTCCAGCCTCTTCTCTTCCAGCCTCTCAGGGTTTCTCTCTTCTCTCTGTGTCTCTGCTTTCAGTCCTCTGTTTATAAAGGACTCCAGCAAGAGGACCGAGACCCACCCTGGGTCACGCCTCACTGAAGCAATTCATTCAAAGGCCGCCAACTCATTCCAATCCAATCAAAGGGTCCCACACCCACAGACCCACAGGAACGGATTGGCTCCAAGAACATGATCTTTATGGGGGCCACAAATGCTTCAGACTGTCACAGGAGCCCTCATCAAAACTGGCGTACACAAGAGGAAATGATTGGCTTACATAACAGAACAGGCATTGGCTACGAGAAAGGCTTGGTCCGTGACTCAATGCGTTAGGCCAAGACCTCCTTTCCCCCTTCGTTTCCCAGCTCCACTTCCTGGTGTTATCTCTAAGTTCAAGACAGATTCAGCCTTTATAGTCCCAAGATTCCTGCCCACAGTTTCTGGAGCTGCAATCATCCTTGATTGTGTCCAGCAGGATACAAGAAACCTGAAAGCTTAATCCTGGAACTGAATCTAAATAGTCTTTACTGGCCTCCCTTGGATTATATGCCAATTCCTGAGCCAATCGCTTTTGTTGGGGTGAAGGATATTGGCCTGAAGCCAACCAGGGCCCATTCTGGATGTGGGGGCAGGGTCAGCTCCTCCTAATGTGTAACTCTTAAATTGTGCAGTGGAAAAAGCATTAGGCTTTGGAAGAGAAAGACTTTGGTTCAGCCCTCATCTTGAACACTTCAAAGCTCTGTGGACTTTGTAAGTCACATAAATGCTACTAGCTTTAGCTTCCTGTGGCAGATTTACTTATGAACCTCAGTAAAAGCATGTTCTTAATTTTAATTCCATTCCTGTGAGTGTGATCCCATTGTAAATAGGACCTTTCCAGGATGTTATTTTTAGTTAAGGTGTGGCCAAGTAAATCATAGGTCTTAACCTTATTCCTGGAGGACTTATAGAGAGAAGAACCATGAAGCCAGGGAGAAGGAAAGCTAAAGGGAAGAGCCAGGAGGCAGAAGTCAATGAACAGGAAGAGAGCGGGGACAGCAGGAAGAGAGAGGGGACAACAGGAAGAGAGAGGAAATAGCAGGAAGAGAGAGGAAATAGCAGGAAGAGAGAGGGGACAGCAGGAAGAGAGAGGACAACAGGAAGAGAGAGGGGACAGCAGGAAGAGAGAGGAGGCAACAGGAAGAGAGAGGAGACAACGTCTCCATGCGACACAGGCAGGGATTAAAGCCAAGGAATCCCAGGGAGTACAGCAAACCAGCACCAGAAGGCTCCTGAACTCTGAGTAAAATAATAATAATAATAATAATAAAGTTATAGATGGATTGTTGTGAGGATTTAATGAGCTAACCTATACAAAAGGCTTAATACCAGTCACTGGCCCTTTGCAGAGGCCACAAGACGTCTTTTGGTACATATTCCATTTAGACGCTTAGGCAAATATCATCAGGCATCTGGCAGGTGCCTGGACCTCAGCATCTATGAGTAATGGACAACTTTACATCAGACTCAGTTCTGATCTTTGAGGACAGTTAACCCAATATTCCTACATTTCTGACCCCTTTAGACATTGTAAACTTCTTTCTGTACTGGCATTCCCAGATAGCTTGAAGATGCAGATCTCTGACTCACTCTTCCATATTGACCTGCCTAGCAACAATTTCCTCCCTCCCTCTGGCCCTGCCATTATCCATGTGGACATGGCTGTTGGAACTAAACAACTCATCAAACATCCTTGCAGATACGTGACCTCCTCAACATCAGCATCCTTCATCTCCAATCCGCACCAGCCCACTTGGGCACTCCCTGGATTCTGCCATAGCCCAGAAACTTTCCATCACTTAAAATTTGAACTGTAACATCATATTTTCTGATGACAATTTCACAAATTTCCAGCTCTCCCATCTCATTTCCCATTATATCTGCTCTCCAATCTCATGCCAATTTTAATTACTTAATCTCATATTTTTCTTCCAGTTAGTAAACACTTAAATCATCACATTTTTTTAGATCCAATGGCTTATCAGTTCAACCACATTTATCTCTTTGATCTTCTACCACCCTTGGCTTAACCCCTGATCTTGAGGGTCAATCCAACCATCCCTCCTGAGGTGCCAGGTTGCAGAGGATTTCTGAGGAAAATCACAAAATTATGTGAATTGGTGTCATTGGGATGTCATTGTCTCTGATCACAGGTAAGCCCTCAGCAATGCCTTACAAGCCTCAGGGGAGTTCCTAGACACTTCCTTATATTGTCTGTTTAAATCCCCATTTTTTTCAGATCCCCTCTCCTGCTTCTTAAATATTTTCATCAGATACTTCCTACTTTATACAGAAAATGTAGCCTAATTTCTTGACCATCCCCCTAAATTATGTCCTTGAACCTGCATTTATAATTATAATTATAATTTATAATTTCCTACTCTGATAGAAGGCAAATTATGCCAGTTAGACTATGGCTCTATCCTCATAACAACCACCTATAATTGTATCAATTATTCCCTCTCATGTAGCCTTAGCCTCTTCCTCTCTTCTAGTTCATTCCCATCAGTATATAGACGTGATCTTTATCTTACCATATTTAGCCATCAACTGATGATTCTCTTTCCACTCACAGCCAGCTCTTCCCAATTTTTTTTTTTTTTAAAGACTTATTTATTTATTTATTTATTTATTCCCCCCTTGCTGCTTGTGCTGCTGTGTCCATTCGCTGTGTGTCTTCTCCGTGTCTGCTTATGTCCCCCTTGCTGTGAGGTCTTGCCGCATCAGCCCACTGTGCTGCGCGGGCCGGCCTGCCCTCACAAGGAGGCCCCGGGAAGTGAACCCGGGGCCTCCCACATGGTAAACGGGGGCTCTATCGATTGAGCCACACCCGCTTCCTGCTGTGAGGTCCTGCCGCATCAGCCCACCGCGCCGCGCGGGCCGGCCTGCCCTCACAAGGAGGCCCCGGGAAGCGAACCCAGGGCCTCCCATATCGTAAACGGGAGCTCTATCCATTGAGCCACACCCGCTTCCTTCCCAATTTTAATTTGCTCATTTATTTCATTGGAAATTGTTCTTTCTGAGATCATCAATGACCTTCTAGTTACCTAATTCAAGAAGACTTTTTTAGTCCTTTTTTAAAAAAAACTCTGACATATAGCATGTTAACCATTCCTTATTTTGATCTGGTGCTCTGTTATATGGTATTTCTTTTTCTTTTCAACGTATTTTTAGTTCTAATTAGGCAACTAATAAATGAGTAAAATTTTATAATATTAGAACTCTTCAAATAAAACTAAAGTTCCCCTTAACATATAATCCCTAAGTACAGTGGTTTTACAACTTTAAAAAAATTGATTAAACCATTTTCTTCAAATGAAAATTTATGCAGAAACCCAATATTCTTTCATTCATTCATTTAATAAATATTTATTGAGTATGTACTCAATAGGCAATCAATATTCTAGGCAATTAGAGTACAATTATGAAAAGTTACTTGTTAATATATATTTGGGTCTAGGACTTAGTTCTTGTACTTATTTTCTCCTCTGTATCTAAACTAATTACCTTGATGAGCTCATTCAGTCTCATGACTTTAAATACCATCTACATAATGATGAAGCCTCACTTTTTATCTGTAGCCTAGACTTCTCTTTGAATTCCAGACTCATATATCCAATTGCATGTTAGACATGTCCTTGGATGTCTACTAGGTATTTCAGATTTATCATGTTCAAAGTCTAACTTCTGATTTTTTTCTTATAAGCCTTTGCCATTTCAGTTAATGGCAACCCCATTCTTCTAGTTGATGGAATTGACAACCTTGGTTGTTGAGCTCTCTTTTCCTCACCTTCCAAACCAATTAACTAGAAAGTGCTGCGGTTCTGCCTTCAATATATGCGCAGAGTCCAAGCACTTCTCAGCATCTCTCCTGCTGCCACCTTGATGGATTCTGTTTGTTATAGATCATTCACACTCTGTTATTGCGCCCACCAGGTTTTGATGGATAAAGCAAGGTGTTCTTGGGATGGGAACATAAGCATCTATAAATCCAAACCCCTGAGGTATTGAGCTTCCCAGTATGGTTGTCCTGACTAGGCTTGTGCCGAGAGCTGGATTTGGCCTGGCTTAGCTGCTCTTGCCTCAGATCCCCTCTTGATACTGAATGCACTTCTTTTCTTTAGGAAATTATAAAAAAGTGAAGTATAGCTACAATCTATGGAGTGCCTCCTATATTCTAGGCACTATGGTAATTGCTACATCATTTCACTTCTGTTCAGTATAACTGAACAAGGTAGGTACTAGCGCATTCAATTCAGAAATGAAGAAATGGAGTCTTGGAGCGTTTGTGACTTCCCCAGCCCCACAGATAACGTGGTGGAAAACTGTAGTGGTTCCTGAGTGCTAGCTCTGGAGTTAGACTGTCTGGGCTCAGATGCCTGCTTGGCCACTTACTGAGTGTGTGACCGCGGGCAATTCACTTGGTCATTCTCGGTCTCAGTCTACTCCTCATCGTTTGCTGTAGGAGTTTAATAAGTTAATGAAAGCATGCTGACTAGTACCTGGCCCCTAGAAAGCACTCCGTAAACATCAGTAGAGCCAGCATTTCAAACTCGAGTCTGTTTGACTTTAAAACTCATGTTCTTAATCATCCTAATTGGCCTCCCCTCTAAATGATTTCAGAAAACCCAAACAGGATATTTTGCCAGGAATAATAGAAGTTTATGATGCCATCCTTCCCTGTGCAGTTGACATTTGATTATGCCACCGTCTCTCAGCCTGCCGCCCACCTAGATGATAAGGGACAATGATGCCTCCCACTCGTGGCTCTATGGAGTGTTCTTGCATTCCGAGGCTCGTCACTGCAAAAGCCTCCATTGCTTCTGGAGACAGTGTCCCCTCTTAGGAAATGGGGTAGAGTTTAAAGTACACAGGACCTCCTAGATTTTATTAGCACTCGGCATGTGTACACAGTGTGAACTGGATTCAGTGTTTACACTCTAGGGTTACTCACCTAAGACCTTAGATAGATTAATCTCTTAAAGTTGCAAATCCCAGAAAAGGGACACACTGGTGATTTATACCACGTATCTGTATCTGTCACATTTAGTCATACAATTTTCTGAGTTTGCTAGCTTTTAGTTTCTTCCTCTTTCATCACTAACATGGGTGATGTTAAAATTTGCTGCCAATATGTGTGGAGATATCTATATATCTATACGTCTATACCATTATCTGGTGCTTTTATTTGTGATTGCAAACATCTAAAATAATTCATCATCTCCAGAGCAGTGGATTCATTCTCATTCTCCTTGCACTCCAGTTTTTTGGACTGTCTTTTTCTATGTTGACATTCCCATGTGGCCCTCCCATTTGATACACTCTCCCAGAGTGACCTTTCCTGGCATCAAAATTTTACATTCCTAAATTGCTATCTGAAGCTTCAGACCCTTCTATTTGACTTTCTGCTGGACAGCTTCACTTGTATGTTTCACGGGTTCTGCAAACCAAGCATGTACTAAAATAAATTCACTGCTGCTTCCTTCTCCGACCCCAAACCTATCCATTCTCTTGTGTTCTCAGTTTCAGTTGCTCACGCCATCTACTCAGCCATATAAACCAGTTATCTGGGAGTGTGTGTTCTTAAATGGCTTCTTCCGCCGCACTCTCCACCCTTAGTCACTGAATCTTACTGATGGGTGCCTTGGCACGGGACTTGCTCCCTCACCTGGAACATTCCATCACTCCTGACTGATACCTCTGCCTCGACTTTGCCTGGGCAATAATTTTAAAAGGAAATTGGGTTATCTTGCTCCCTTACTTTAAAGTCCTTTAGTGGCTCCCCACACAGCCTTAGGGGCAAAGTTCAAACTTCTTTGTCCTACCTGAGCAGAGCTCAGCTACCAGTGTTGCATCATCTCTTGTCACTTTCCCATCATGCTCTCTGCTCCAAACGTGTCGAAAGTCCTAACTTTAGTTTCCCCTTTCCCTTTCCTAGCCTCCCCTTTCCCTTCCCACAGCCACATTTTTTCCTCTTTCCCTGTTAAGTCTTAGTATATGCTGTTCCTTTGATATCCCTCCCCCCCGTTACCATTCATGTGCATAACTCTGCTTTAGAGTTCTCAGTGCAGGCATCACCTCCTCCAGGGAGTCTTCCCTGATTCTTCTAATCTGGGTCAGACCGTATCCTGATCCCCTATCATGTGTCTGAAACTTTATTTAAAACGTCTTATTTTATCCTCACCATCCCCATGAGGCAGGTTCTGCTATTGTCCTTATTTCACTGATGAGGAAAGAGTACATAAAGATAGTTATTTGCTGTAGCCATGAAATGGCCATGTGGAGATTTGAATCAGGATCTCTGTGGAGGGCAGGGCCCAAGTCAAACCCACCACTGAAATCTTAGTGTTTAGATAAATCTGATGGACTCATTGCTTAATAAATATTTGTGAATTGAATTGATCCCACAGTTGGGGCTAGACCCAATCTGAAGTAAGAAAACTTGTTTTGGAGTTCTTTAGCCTTCTTCTTAGGAGCCCAGTTTTCCCTACAATGTCTCAATCTTTTCTTCACTCACATGAGACCAGTTTCCTCGGATTCAAGGGGCACTGATGGATTTGAATATGCTCACACAGTGGCTCAGGTGAGGTGCAGTTTGACTCAGGGTCTCTGGAAGCGCAGTGTCCTGGGACCTGGTGCCCTCATGGTGAAGATGGAGGTTGGACTGGGGTTTTGGAAAAGTTTGTGGACAGATTTGGGAGTGGTGGACCCTTCCAGAAAGCCTAAAATCACTCTTTGCAAGTGACTTCTTTAGGGCTGTTGGCAACTCTGTTTCATGAAGAATCAACTATTCAGCTAAAAAAGGCACCAATATTAGCTAAAGGTTAACAAACTTCCTTGATATTTAATCAGAATTTTAAAAAAATGATCACAGAGGAAACAAAAGAATCCTCAAGTGAAGCAGTTTGAGCTCCACTGCTTCATGGGCTGGGCTGTAAACCCAAATCATATCTGCTAATTGGATTAAAATATAAGTGAAAGAATATTTTGAAATATTCAACATACCCATTTTAGGGTAAAAACAGTATCTGTTTAATTATGACATTGTTGACATTTACTTTGCATTTATTTTTGGTAATTGGGCAATTAGAAGAATCTCTTTCCTTCACCCCTATTTAATTATTAATGAAGACTCACCCCTTTGAGGCATTTTAATCCCATCTGTAAAGAGCACAGACGGTTAAGTCCTGAAACTGTGACCTAATGGACTTTTCCTCAGGCTAGTTGCCAAGCTGGGGGTACAGCCTTGATTTCCAGAGTCCCCGTATGGTGCTCCTAATATACTGTGACTACAATTGTAGTCTAAATTAGCTTACCCACCTCTTTTTTTCATAAAATCTAAACACTTTTTTTTTGTTGCTACAATTGGAATGAATACGGTAACAACAATAAAAAAGTGGGACTGGAGCTTTGAAGATAATTGAAGAGAGAGAGAGAAACACCTGCCCCAACCTACCTGTTCATGTCACTTCCCTCTCACAACCTCTACAATGCCATTTTTAATTTTTTTTAAATAATTTTTTTCCATTTTATTTATTTATTTATACCCCACTCCCTGTTTGCTCGCTGTCTGCTTTCTGTGCCCATTCACTGTGTGCTCTCTGTGTCTGCTCGTCTTCTCTTCAGGAGGCACTGGGAACTGAACCTGGGACCTTCCATGTGGATGAGAGGCGCTCAATCGCTTGAGCCACCTCAGCTCCCTGTTTTGTTGCGTCTCTCATTGTGTTTCCTCCTTGTGTCTCCTTGTTGCGTCAGCTCGCTGTGCCAGCCCATCATGCCAGAACCAAACCTGGGACTTCCCATGGGGTAGGTGGGAGCCAATCGCTTGAGCCACATCAGCTTCCCTACAATGCCATTTTCTCACCGTTTTACATGCCTAGCTATGGCATCCCCTCCCAGAACTTTTTTGAATTTTTGTCTTTTTTCCCCTCTGCCTCACACTCTACATTTATTCTTATCTTTCATGTCCCAGCTGAAAGTTCACTACCCCCACCTGGGGAAATTTTCCTACTCCATCCAAAGGAGATTTCTCAATATCTTATACTCACTTCTGTCACAGAACTCCCTGCGTTCCAACCATGTGAGGAACTTGAAACCAGAAGCTGAATTTTTACCTCCATATTCCCAGCAGCCAGCTCAGTGCCCGGCAGAGGAAATGTCCAGGATGTCCTGTGGCAGGAATAAATGACCGTCGGGTTTTCACTAGAGTGCAGGTGTGTGATACTAAGACAAAGAAGGCCCTAAGTCAGTGTGACGTGGAAAAATGGAATGCAAGGGCGCTGCCATTATATTTTCTATTTCCCCCTTTGGAGTGTTTACAGGATGTCAAAACCAGAGGAAAAGTGAACAATGCCATTCATCATCTGGTAATTTTGTCCATAAAATGAAAAACAACTGTTTGATGCTTTGCTCCTTTGACTGAGTTCTATCTTCTATTTAAGTTTAAGGTTTTAGGGTGTGTGTGTGTGTATGTGTGTATGTGTTATGTGTGTGTAGGGCAAATGCTCTTTATTTTTTTAAAAGGTAACCTTGACCTAAATATCACACTTTATATATAAAAAAAAATCAAAATGGATCACAAACTTAAATGTAAAATGTACAATTATAAGCCTTTTAGGAAAAATAGGAGAAAATCTTTAGGAGCTAGGGCTAGGCAAAGAGCTCTTTGTGTTGACACCAAAAACATGTTCTTTAAAAAAAAAAAAAGATAAATTGAACCTCATTAAAATTAAAACTTTTTTCTCCTTGAAAGTCCATGTTAAGAAGATGCAAAAATAAGCTACCAACCGAGAGAAAATATTTGTAAATCACATATCCATATAAGGAATAGTGTCCAGGATATATAAAGAGCTTTCAAAATTCAACATAAATAAAATAAACAATCCAGTTAGAAAATGGGCAAAAGACATGAACAGCCATTTCACCTAAGAGTATATAGATGGCAAATCACCACATGAAAAGATATTGACATCATTAGCCACTTGGGAAGTGCAAATAAAAAGCACAATGAGATATTGCTACCCAGCAAATGGCGAAAATAAAAAGCAGTGACGACTCCAAACCTGGCAAAGACACAGAGAAACTGGAGCCCTTACGCTGCTGATGGGAACGGAAGACGGTACAGCTCTGCTGGAAAATTTGACAGTTTCTCATACAACTAAAGATGCGACTGCTGTGTGACCCAGTGACTGTACTCCTAGGCATTCATCTCAGAGAAACGTCAATTTAGGTTCACACAAAAACCCGCAGACAAATAGCTGCTTTATGCACAATGGCCCCAAACTGGAAAAGCTGAGATGTCCTCCAGCGGGTGAAGGGTTAGACAACGGTTACGCTGCACTGCACAGCAGAGGAAACAGACTGTCCACCTGGATGGATCTCCAGGGCAGTCTGCTGCATGAAAAAAGCCAACCCCAAAAGCCACGGACTGTTACCTTGAGATTTTTATAGCTTTCTGAACTGTCAGAGTTTTAGGTTCCTTGTGATGTTGGCACTGTTGAGTGTCTTTCTGTGGTGGGGATACATGAATGAGCACATGTGTGGCTTCACCGTGTCGTGCAGGTAAAATAGGAAATCCGAGTAAGATCAGCGACTTGAGTTAATGTCAGCATTATCACTGTGAAGTTATGCTATAGTTTTGCAAAATGTTACCTTTGGGGAAACTGGGTAAAATGTGCATGGGTTCTCTGCATTATTTCTTACAATTGTATGTGAATATTCAGTTAGATCAATAAATATTTCAATAAAAGTGGGGGAGGTTATTTTTACTCTACTCTTCTTTTGCCTCCAGTGTCTTCTGTCTTTTCCTAGAGAAAACTAGCAGGGAAATTTCAGAAAAGTCAATCCCAACTTTATGTTTATATTAAAGCAGAACAAGTTGCAGTTTTAGCAAATTTTTCTTTTGATTATTGTCTGTGCAATGGCTGAAGAAAAGAAGCAGAATGATTACTCAAGTTTCATGTTTTCTTTTTTTTTTTTATTTTAAAAACTTGTGGGATATACAGAAACATACAAAATAAATCACTCCAAATAAACAAATATTAACATTTGCTTCAAAATTCTTTGAATTTCCTTCCCCAATATTTTTTGTTGAAAAATCACATAACTACTAAATAGCATGTGATATTATGCAGTTTTCTTTCTTCACCAAATTTCTGTTTTAGATATTGTTTCATATTGATATTTTAACAACTGTAGAGTATTTCATAATATGAATATGCCATAATTTATCCATTCTTCTATTGATGGACACATTTGATCTCCAATTTTTGCCTATTAAATATATATAAAATATTTTACACTTACCACAACCCTTGCTTAGGAGATGGCAAACTAAGTTTCACTACAGCTGCTTCTAACCACCTAAAGCCGATCAGGGACCATAAACTTGGAGTGACTTAGGTACATCAGACTCTCAGTAACCTAGCTGAAGAGTGAACCCTTCTGACAGTATGAAAAAACAAGTCTCCACACTCTTAAAAGTAATAAGTAAACAGCAGAACTAGTTTAAAACCAATTTATTCAATCAATGATAGGTCTATAGCTGTATTAGCCAAAGGGGTGCTGATGCAAAGTACCAGAAATCTATTGGTTTTTATAAAGGTTATTTATTTGGGGTAAAAGCTTACAGTTACAAGGTCCTAAAGAGTCCAACTCGAGCTACTGTAAGAGGCGCTTTCTCACCCAAGTCTGTTGCCGCATGTTGAAGCAAGATGGCGGGCGATCTCTGCCTGGTCTCTCCTTTCTTCTTCTTCTTAAGGTTCTGTGGTCCCAGGTTCTTCC
>JAQZBX010017904.1:0-19067 GCA_029593785.1 Cabassous unicinctus | reverse complement strand
GCCCTAATCTTAACAAACAATTTAATCAAAAGTATTTCAGCTGAATCTAATACAATCAAAGGGTATCACACCCAGAGGAACAGACCAGTTTACAAACATAATCCTTCTTTTTGGAATTTATAGATAATATCGAACTGCTACAATAGCCATGTAACAAGTAAACAATAGAATTGATCTTACAATCCTCTCATCATTTGGCAACTTGCTCCAGCTTGGATGAAAGCCAACCAATCAGAGGCAGCCTCTGGCTTTGGAAGTCAGCCAATGGGCACCGGAATCACTCCAGTTGCTGTGCTTCTGAGGCCGATGTCTCCATTCCCACCTTTACAATGAACACCAAACATGCTTCTGTAGCCAATGCAACCCATGCTTCTTAGAGTAACATCAACCTGCTCCTGCCTCTGTGGCCAGCACTACCCAAAGTAAACTCTACGCAAAGAACCTTATATATGAGATGAGCTTAATGAGACTGTATCTGACCAGCATTAACTGTCCCTTGGTTTCAGATACTGAGTGATGCTTTCCTCCTTCAACATTTTCTACTGTCTTGTTTTCATCAAGTGCGTGGAAATAGGGAGTCATTTTACCTTATCTAGGGCACAAGCTTCAATCTATAATTAGCACAGCTTCCATAATGCCTCTCTCTTTTTCCCCTTAGAGAACCTCTCAGTGAATTTCCTGATTGTACATCTTCTCTTATCTGGCACATAAATAAGCTCCTCATTGGTCACCATGGTGGTAATTGTCTTTCCTTTGATACAAACAATGTTGTAATGAACAATCATTTGCATGTCTTCTTACCTAGAAGTAGAATTGCAGGGCCAAAAGGAATGCAGCTTTATTAGAAATTTCAAGATTGCTCTCCAAAATGGTATTACCAATTTGTAGCTATCCACTTACTAGTGTTCTCACTAACACCTTTTAGTGTCTGTGACAGTTTGAATTTTGTGACTCCCAGAAAAGATTATGTTGAACTAATCTGTTCCTGTGGGTGTGGGGCCTTTGATTGCATTGAATTCAGTTAAAGGACCTTTGGTTAGAGCACTGATTAGATCCCTTTAGGGTTTCTGACTGGACTGTGTCAGTGAGAGCTGAGCTAAGCTGGATCGCTGCCCTCTTGCTGGGACTTATATAAAATAGACTCAAGGAGAAAGTAGAGGGACACAGACAGAAAAGGGAGCTCTGCCATATTGACCCTGCCATGTGAGAGAGAGGACTCTAGGTTCGCTACAGCTGCAGAAAGAGAAGCCCTGAGAGGCTCAAGGAGAGGAGGCCCAGGGAGAGATGCCTGATGACCCACAGCTGAGCTCAAGGAGAAAGCTGAGCGAGACCAGCAGACTCACCATTCTGCCTCATCACACGGCAGGACTCCAGGATCCGTCCAGCAGCCCACCTTTGGTGAGAAAGCATCTCTGATGATGGCTTGATTTGGACATTTTCGCAGCCTTGGAACTGTAAACTTTTACCCTAAATAAGTCCCCTTACAAAAGCCAATCCATTTCTAGTATTTTTGCATTGGCAGCCTTTGGCAAACTAAAACATTGTCAGACTTTTAATTTTTGCCAATCCTATGAATAGGAAATGATATCTTAATGTTTCCACTAATGCTACCTGATTACCCAAGTGTGGGCAATCGCCTTGCTGTTTATCAGCTATTTAGTTTTCTTCCCATGTGACTTGCCTATTAATATTCTTAACCCATTTTTCTATTGTGTAATTTATCATTTTCTTATGAAATTATCAGGGTTTGTTGTGAATTCTGGATATTAATGTTTTGCTATATATGCTCTAACTACTGTCACTCGTGTCTACTTGTAAAACTCATAGCTGACGACATAAATTATTTCATCAATTTGATCAGTGTTTATCTTTATGATTTGTACTTTTTGGTCTTATTTAAGAAACCCTCCCCTATTTGGGAGTTACAAATGTTTTCTGCTTTATTTTCTACTAACAGTTTTCCCTCAAATTTGCTTTTTAAAATTGATCAAGAGATTGTTTTTCAGTAAGGTGTGAGGTTGGAATCTAAAGTTATGTTTTTTATATCAAGATAAAATTTTTGTGTGCACAACATGAACTCATGCACAACCTGAATGAGTCTTACAAAGTGGATGTTGAGTGAAAGGAGCAAGTTGCAGAATGAAGCACTGACAGAACTGGCTAATTGATGGAATGTAAAAGCACTAAGCAATTAATAGGTAAAAGGAAAAGCTTTTCAGCTCACATCGTAGCATATCTAAAATGGGTTGTAACATTGTTATTTAAATAATAAAGTCCCTGTTTATTATTTTGTGTAAATTGGTGTAATTCAGTTGCTGTGATGCTTTATCGTTTCTGTAGTGCATTCAGAATTATTTCATTTTAAAACAATGCCTGCACCAGTGATTCCCAAGATGGGGAGCAGCAGCAGCAGCCGCATCCCCGGAGCTTGTCAGAAGTGAAGAATTAAGACTCCAGCCCAGACCCACAGAACCGGAATCTGCAGTTTAATGACTATCCCCAGGGGGTTATTATGCATGGTCTTAAAGCTTGTACAGCCCTGGTCTGGGAATTTATTTTTAAAAAGCTTCCCAGGCGTTCCTACTGATGATTCAGATTTAGGGATAATTGACCTAGTCCTAGAGCATCTTTCTTCCAAGAAGACCAAATATTTGGCATATGTACTATGATTAATCGACAAAACAGCCTCTTTCACCTATTTCTTGCTCTTTTAGAAAATAAGTGAGGCAGGCTAGTTTGGGGAATGAAAAGATGAATCTGGGATCTGGCAGAAAAACACGGCCGTGAAACACGTGGCCATGGAATCCCACCTGGAAATCCTCCGAGAGAAAGGCCCCACCAGAATTTTCCTTAATTGTCTGGGATCAAGGAAAAGCCCTGGATGTTCTCAAGGAGACTTGTCATTGGGCCACTCCCGGGGGACTTGATGGGTAGGATAATCAATCAAAACAGCAAACAACTGGGACCCCTCCCCTGAACATTAGCAAGTGGGAGGAATAACTGATGGTTTAAAAAGCAAGCACAGAAGTAAAATCATCCCTTTTTCCCTTCTCTGCCTGAACCAGCCCTCAAGTACACCTGAGACCCAAAATTGGTTATTTTCTCCCATGTCTATTCTCTTCTCTCATTTGCTTAATAAACTACTGGCCTAACTAAACCACATGTTCTTAAATTCTTTTATGTAACATAGCCAAGAGCCTAGAGGGAATCTGGCAACATAGAGAGGCCGTATCTCCATGCACACAAAGGAAATGGAAAAGTTGAGCTGCTCAGATGGAGTGAGGTCAGGTGTTTTTGGTCAACTCTTTGACTTCCAATAAGTCAATTCTCCTGGTCTTGGTGGAAGGAATCCTCTAACTAGGGAAATAGCTTTCCCAGATTACTTGATATCTTATTAAAAATATACCTAATATTTTTCTGCTCTTCTAGATTGGTTAGGATGTCTCCTGATACAGTATTTATAGGATGAACTTTATTAATAAAATATTTTGGGGATCACTAATAAAATCCATGTAATTTGCAAACTCTATAAAGACCTGAGCTGTTCTCTTAAGACCCATCTCTTTAGACAGTGGAAATTTTTCATTTTTGCTCTCTAAGGTAGGTAAGATATTTGATTGGCAAATGCCTTAAGGTTGGACTAAAGACAGAAAGAATAAAAAATGTATGGGTCTCCTTGTGTTTGGGTTTGCTAATTTATTTTGCTTCAGATCTAGACTGAACTAGGCTCTCTGTATTCTAATGTGTCACTCAATGTGTTGGCAAATCATTAATTAATTGGATTTAGGCAACTCCTTATTGCTAATTATTCTTTTGCCTAAAGAAGAGACCCATTATTTTCTCATCACTCCAAGGACTGCATATCAGAGAACATTCCATTTAACCAATTTTTAGCTATTAGCCAGAGCTGATTCGCTAAAATGACGAAGCTAATGATATGTTGGGGTGGGTGACTTACTGCCTACAGGAGATAATGCTTGCTTGATAATGAAGAAATGGAAATCCACTCTCTGGGCTATCATTGCGTCTAATTAATATCACATTATTTAGTGAATTGCACCTTAGAAAAGAGAGGCTGAAAGAAAGCTTGCAGTGAAATGCAAAAAACAAAGCAAAGCAAAACAAAGCAAAGCAAAACAAAACAAAACAAAACAAAATCCCACAAAAAAACCCACATTAGGTGATTTAAAAACCACTTTATTCTTATTTTCTCATTTATGATTTGACTAACTCTAAATGCAGGTCTGATTTTCCTGGACCTGAAGAGCTCCTTAGCTCATTCATTTCATGTCTTCCTCCTTTTTCTTATGTCCCACAACTTTTTCTCCCAGATTAAGAAAAAGTTGTAATCAATTAGGTAAGAAAGGAATGAAATCTTGTGCATCCTCATAATTTTGGTAGAGGAGAGAAATGCCAGATTTACAATTTTAAAATGAAGACAAGATTTTTGAGGGCAGGCGTCCACAGAACTAACTCAGGGTAGAAGAATACAAGAGGAGTTCAATAAATTAGGAACTGAGCCATGCCTTGCCTACACGAGAAGGCCCTTCCTCCTCACTACATAGGTGTCTATAGGACAAAAAGCAGGTAGATGCATGATTGGCTTGATTGGTAAGAGATACGTCATTTGGCAAATAATAATGTATTTTTTCAACAAAAATTTCTTAGTCTATATTGCCTTGTAGAGAACATAATAGGATAGGAAACAATCAAGACTTGGGTGATATGGGGATATATTGGGAAGGGTATATTGGCCAATGTCTTCTGGCTTATTTTTTACTGAATTATTCCTCACTCCTCATTTTAAAGAGTTTGAAAGGAAGGTTTATAAGATAAAAAGTAAAATAGCCGTAAAACCCTTATTATCTCATTATGGAAGAGAAATTTTAGATTCCTCTGGATTAACAATTCATAAATTTCCTGGGCAACACAGATTATTATGAATTATTGCTGAGTAGAAGCTTAGCTTCTAGCTTGCATCATCTGCAGTCATATCATAAGTGAAAAGTCCATCCAGTGGCACTGTGGTGACATAGGGTAAAACCATACCAGGTATTTATACCAGATGCCACACAGCTTTTGAGTTTGGTACAACAGTTTTTCCTCAGAGCTATGTATAAGATTATTTTTGTGAATTCCAAAAAAAGAGAAAGACTATGTTTGTAAACTAATCTATTCTTCTGGGTGTGATACCCTTTGAATGTATTAGATTCAGCTGACATGTCTTGATTAAGTTACCTGTTAAGATTAGGGCTTTGATTCAACCATGTCAGTAAGACGGGACTCAGGTTGTGTCCCCGGCCCCTTGGTGGTGCTATATAAATGGACACTCACTCAAAAAGACACATGGAAGAGGAGAGAACTTGGTCATCTCAGTCCTGCCATGTTACAGAAAAGAGAATGCTCAAACAGCTAAAGCCCCAGGAAGGGAGATGAGCCGTTTGCCTAATAGTTTGCAGTCAAAGGAAACAGAGCCCTGAGCAGCTGAGAAGGCCTGAGAGACCAGGCAGAGGCCGCCCGCCATCTTCCTTCAAAATGTGGCAACTGACTTTGGTGAGAAAGCAGCCTTGAGTTGGACTCTTTAAGGCCTTGTGACTGTAAGCTTTTACCCCCAATAAATACCCTCTATAAAAGCCAACAGTTTTTTGCTGCTTTGCAACAGCACCCCTTTGGCTGACTAATATACTTGGTTACTCCTACAAAGCTCTTCTGCTTAGAGGTGAACCCAGCACAGGCTGCAGAGTCTGACCATGTGATGATTAAGGGAAAGGGTTAACCCCAGTCATGCTTTAAGACAGTACTTCTCAAAGTAGAGTTCTCAAACCTCCTGCATCAGAGTCCACAGAGCCTAGGGAACGTTTAATAAGCTCCCCATGTAATTCTGATGCACGTTAAGTTTTGAGAACCACTTCTTCAGATACCACCAGTGGTCCAAGAAAGATGGCCACCCCCACTGAGAATGCTGGAAACTTGGAGGCATTAGCTACTCCTCTGAATGGGTCCTGAATTCTAGTCACTGCCTCCTGGTTGCTCTCTTGGGGACTGCAGGAGGTACAGTGTGTGAGGCTTAGATATTTAGTAAGTAAACACTACAGAACTGGGGAGCAAAGCAGAAGGAAAATAAAATTCCTTAGGGAGCTATATTGGGTTGAATGGTGGCCCCCAAAAGATATACTCAAGTCCTAACCCTCTAAACCTGCAAATGTGACCTTATTTGGAAAAGTGTCCTTGAAGATGTAATTAAGTTAATGATGTTGAGATGAGATTTGGTGATGGGTGTCTATAAGAGAGAGGCAGAGGGATTTTTGAGACTAAGACACAGAGGCGAGAAGACTAGGTTAAGATGGATGCAGAGATTGGAATTATGCTGTCACAAGCCAAAGAATACCTGGAGCCACCGGTGGAAAGAGGCAAGCAAGGCTTCTCCCCCAGAGCCTCTGCAGGGGATGTGGCTCTGCTGACAGCTTGGTTTCTGATTTCTGGCCTCCAGACCTGTGAGAAAATAATGTTCTGTGGTTTTAGGCCACCAAGTTTTTGGTAGTTTGTTTTGGCAGCAGTAGGAAACTAATATGGTGTGTGTGTGCTTTCCCTTATAACTGTGAAAACCAAACTGTTGAGAGTAGTCTCAGTTTTTGTGGTAGCCTAAGGCTCACTTCTTCTCTCTAGTCCTGGATCTAGCATTTATCTGGTTTGCTTCATTTTAGGCTCTAAGAAGAGTAGCCAGTCTCTTTCCTGATCTACTTGTAGCAACTCTCTGGAACAGAGAGAAGTGTGCCCCTTCTCTTTGAAGTAACTTTCTGCTTCTGTTAGAATCTTCTCCTCTCTGTCATCTGTGTGAAATAAGCTTTGGTTGACTCCTCTATAAAACGAAGGGTTTGGACTAGATGAAGTAAAACCCTATTTTGTGAAGTATTTCACCTTCACTGAAATTCTGAGTGGCCTTTGGCTTTGGAAATCTCATGCCTTTCTGTGAACATGTATTTGGCTGCCTTACGTTGTCACTGGCTGAGTGACTCTACACAGATTTTCAGAAATCTGAACTCTTTGTCATTTACAAAGAAATATGTCTAAACTCTTTGGCCACAACAAGCATGCCTACACTCATCAGTGGCTGGATGTCCTTGCCCCGCTTCCATGAGTTATACAATATGGCAGCATGGCTGTAGCGTATTGAATTGTGGCCCCTCAAATGATATGTCCACGTCCTGACTCCCAGAATTGTGAATGTGACCTTGTTTGGAAAAAGGATCTTTGGAGATATAATTAACTATCTCAAGATGGGATCTTCCTGGATTCTGTTGGGTCCCAAATCCAACCAGAAGTGTCTTTATAAAATGTTTTCCCTTTTAACCACATTCAAATATATAATTCAATGGTTTTAAGTACATTCACAATGTTTTGCTACTATCATCATTCATTACCAAAGTTTTCCTTCACCCCCAACAGAAATTTTGTACCAATTAATCATTATCTCTCCCATCCCTAAACCTCCATAGCCCCTGATAACCTGTATTCTAGTTTCTGACTGTATAAATTTGTTTATTCTAATTGTTTCATCTCATTGAGATCATAAGATATTTGTCATTTCTTGTGTGGCTAATTTCACTCAAAGTGATGTCTCTAGGGTTCATCCCTATTGTATTATTAGAACTTTGTTTTGGTCATGGCAACATCATAATCCATTAGACATATACAACACATTTTGCTTATCCATTTTTCTGTTGTTGGACAGTTGAGGTGCTTTCATCTTTTTGCAATCGTGAATAATGCCACTATGAACATTGTTATGCAAATATCTATTTGAATCCCTGCTTTTAATCCTTTTGAGTATAGACCTAGATGTGGATTGTGGTCATACGATAATTCTATACTAAACTTTCTGAGGAACTTCCCATTTGTTTTCCACAGCAGCTGCAATATTTTACATTCCTGCCAATAATGAATGGGTGTTCTTGTTTCTCAATATCCCCTCCAACACTTGTGACTTTTCAAGCCTTTGTAATAGCCATTCTATTTTGTGTGAACTGTTATCTCATTGTGGTTTTGATTGACATTCCCCTGATGACTAATCATTCTGAGCTTCATTTCATGTGTTTCTAGGCCATATGTTTATCTTCATTGGAGAAATGTCCATTCAAAGTCTTTTGACCATTTTTGGATTGGGTTGTTTGTCATTTTGTTATTGGATTTATTTATAGATTCTTGAAATTAAACCCTTATCAGATAAAAAAAAAAAAAAAAAGACTGAAGACACAGGTACAGAGGAGAATTAAGTTGAGGATCTCAAGATAAGATCATCCTGGATTTTCCAGGTAGTCCCTAAATCTAATGAGAAGTATCTTTATAAAAGACAGAAGAATTAAGACAGACACAAAGAAGGTCATGTGACGATGGAGGCAGAGATTGGAGGGATGCAGCCACAAGCCAAGGAATGCCTGGAGCCGCCAGAAGCTGGAAGAGGCATGGAAGGATCCTCCCTAGAGCCTTCAGAGAGAACATGGCCCTGCCCACACTTAGATTTTGGACTTCTAGCCCCAAGAACTGTGAAAGAATAAATTTCTACCAAGTCTACTAATTTGTTATAGCCTTCATAGTAAACTAATACAATGACCTAGCCTGGAAGCTAGGAAAATTTTTTTTAATTAAAAAAATGATTGATATAAAAAAAATGATTTTGTTATATCAATTAACAAAAGATAACAGCTACAATAACAATAAATCTGCTTTGGTTAGTGGTTATAACCGCCCCCCCCCCCCCGAATCTGTTCAGTCCTCAATCTTGAAGGATTTGGGACAATGTCCACTCTGGCTGCTTCAGGCTAAGAAGGCATGCAGATATTATGGGACAGTGGAATGGAATTGTTTTGCTTGCAGTTGAAGATGTGCCTTGCTCTTGGGGTGGGGCTGGTTCATCATCGTTTTGTTAGTTGTCCAGGGCAGGTCTGAAGAACTGGAGAGTAGGAGTTGGCTGCATATCTGCTGGGTTTCAGGGCTCAACCAGCATATGAACAATCTGAAGACTTTTAAGTCTCTGAGAAATATACTTAACAAATGGGTAAATTGAAAATTATATAAAATTTTTCACATAAAAAGAGTAGAATTGAAAGAACAGACATTTGAGCTAAGATCTGGAGGAAGAGTAGAAATTAACCAGGTGCAGAGGAAGGGTAGCATTTTAGGCAGAAGAATATCTTAGGCAAAGGCCATGGGCTGGCACGAGCATGGCTTCTTTGGCTGGAAGGCAAAGAGTGAATAAGGAGAGTGTTAAAAGTCAAGGCCACTGAGATGGCTGGACTACTCAGGGCTCTGTCAACCAGTGAAGGGCTGAGTGTGCATGTGAGATGAGGACAAGGGGGCAGCATTAGCCTGCTGCCACCCCTGGAAACTCTGCCTGGCAGCTCAGAAACCTGGATGTTTGACCCAGCTTGCTTTGGATATAGCATTCGAATTTGAATACAGGGAGTTATATCAGGCTTTTTGGTAAAAGAGCAGAAAACTAAGTAGAGCAAAGGGTGCAAAGCCGCGGTCTGTATGGCCTATCCACCGCTAAGATGCATTTTGTTTAAGTTGCATAAGATTATTTAAAAAACAACTTTGAATAGCTTTATGCAAATAACAGGGATATTTATTATAAAAGCATGAATAACTGGTTTCTTTTGAAAAATTAGCGATGTGGAAACCGGTAGCACCTTCTGTCATGGAAATGATTTGCTAGAGATGGATAATGGCAACCCTTTTACACGATGCCTTTGGGATTTCCTCTCTTTCCAGCTGCTGCTTCTCCACTGCAGCCTACTCATGCCACCTGCCCAGCTCTTGTAGGCATTTGAGTTTACAATCCCATAATTAGCAGATTGAAGTTCTCCTTCTGCTGAGTAAGAGACCATGGCTGTTTGCTGCTGTATTCTTGGTGCCTAGAACAGTCTCTGGCACACCATAGATACTCATTAAAATGTGTGTTGAAATGAACTAATATAGGCCAGCAGGAGGCATCCATTTTTCTAACAACACTGAATCATGGTGTAACTTCAGGGGCTTTCCCGCTCATCTGTGGAGCTGTTCAGTTAGGATTTGAAGTTACCTGTCCCCCCCACTTGGCATTTAGGTGACTTTGGAAGAATTGAACACACTGCAGATTTGAAGCTGTAGCCAATTTACTTGCTCCTTGTAAAAAAATGGGACAGTTCTGCTGGAAAATACCGACACTAATAGGGAAGAAAATATTATATACAATAAATATTATATACAATAAAAGGTTTAACTGGGTCCCTTGTTGCAGATGTCCTCTCAGGAAGAACCAGGGTGCAATTTTAACAAAAGAGAATTAGACTGTAACATTAACATGTTTTCTCACCGTAGAAACAGCACCATTTGGAGCCTTTGAACATAAAGAACCAAATACTAAAGTGTAAATGATATGATGCAGAATAAGTGTATATTGGCTTTTTAAGGAAACTTACACTTACGTGACTGCCAAGTCCACAGCAAAGCCAAAACCGAACTCTTTGCTTTTGAAAATGGAACACATTAATATCTGCTTTTAATTGTAAAATGTGCTTATGACAAAACATAGTTCAAAAAAGTATACAGGAAAAATTAAAAAATCACCACATAAACCCTAGCATAATGTAATTATTAAGAGCCCAGACTCTGGTGTCAAACTGACTGAGGTCAAATCCTGGTATCAACTCTGTGTGACCTATCTCAACACTCTTGCTAAATTTTGTTATTAATTCTAATAATTTCTTTGTTAATTTTAGGATTCCCTGCATAGGTCATCATCAGCAAATAATTACAGTTTTGCTTCATTCCAATCCCAATACCTTTAATTTTAGTTAATTTCTTATCTTATTGTGCTGACTAGGACCCCTAGCATTTTGCTGAAGAGGGCATCTTTGGCTTTTGTTTATTTATTTGTTTGTTTGCTTATTTATTTATTTCCAGGATTGCTTTGACCATTTTACCATTAAGTACGATCTTTGTTGTAGGTTTTCAGTAGAGATCCTTTACTAGGTTGAGGAATTCCCCAAAATTCCTAAGTTAGTGAGTTTTATCCTCTTTTATCCCCATCATGAATGGATGTGGAGCATTATTATATGCCCACCCCTCTGTGTCTATTGAAATAGTCATGCTGTTTTCCTCTCTTAGTCTCTTAAACTTGTCCACTATGTAATATCTTTTATTTTGTATTGGATTTTTGCATGTCTTTTCATGAATATCATTGGCCTGTAATTTTTCTTTTATGTACTAATTTTGTCTGGATTAGGAATCAAGGATGTATACCAGCATCGTGAAATGAGTTGGAGAGCATTCTCTCTTTTTTGCTGTTTTTGGAATTTTTTTTATGTTTGGAATTACATGTTACTATATCCTGCTCTTTTATCTTACTACTGTGGAAATCTCTCATATGAATGCATATAGCTCTAACTTTCTTTTTAATGGAGGTAAAACGATTCATTGTTGGGAAACACTATAGTTTATTTAACTAATCCCATTGAAGGGCATTTCATTTGACCTCAATTTTATTTTCTATTATAAACAAAAGTACATGATTCCATGTTGAACTTGCTCTTGCTCCTCTATTTTAGATAGTACTTTCTAAAGAATGAGTTTATTTTGCCTTCACCTCTTTCCACTTAGTAAATAATGTTCTTTTATCCCAGCACCTTCCCCCAGAGACCTCTGATGGATCATTCTGATTCTAAAGGTCATAGAGTCAGAATGAGTACAGAAATGCAATGTATGAGCTTCTGAGCACAGGAGGAGCCTCCAAATGAGGGGAGAGAGTGGACTGAAAATTGTTTATAAGCGAGTATTCAGGTTCTGTCCTAGCATACTGCTTTAGCAAATTACAACAGTCCTTCTCCCCCCTCCCCATTGCAATTCTTGTTACCACCCATCAGGGGTCTACTGATCACTTCTTATTTTCTAAGCTGTGTTCTAAATTATGGTATTATTGGTCTACCTAATCATCTTATTTCCACTAGTCTTTTTCTTCTCTCTCTCTCTCTCTCTCTCGTATCTATCTATCCATTCACTTATCCATCTAACCATATACCTATCTACATCAATCATCTTGTGTAACGGGGTAATGGGGAAGGAGATGAAGGAGTGGAAAAAGCAAAATATTTCATCTATACATCCTAAAATCCTATCAATGAGAGAATACTATAGTTAAAAAAAAACCAGTTTTAAAATCCAAAACCTCCTGGGAACTTAGAAGTTATCAATTATTTCCACATTAGTGTGACTTAGCTGCTAAGTAAATTTCCTTTCCATCGTCTTCATGGCTAGCATCATTGAAGGAATGAGAATTTGGTTGAGAGGAATGAGAAAGCTTTTTGGAGCAGGTGCAGTACTTGGGGAGGGCCTTTAAGCCCATTGCTCTTACATAGACCCGTTTTCCTACATTGTTGGGTATAGGAGGAAGAAGGAAGAAAGGAATTCCTGGGAGGGATGGGAAAACTGAAGACAAACTTGAACTACAACAAAAACTTGCCTGGAGTCAGCTTTGAACATACCATTTAGTCCCTGAAATCTTTTGCTCATGGGGTAATAATAGCTAAAGCCACCAGTAATGTGGCAAATCTAGTGCATTTCTAAGACGTGAAGAACAAGAAGGATTTCAATTTAGGAAAGGGGGCAGAAAAAGTGATTCTGAAAATGCAGGGTGAAGATGGTGGGTGCTTTTGGTAGAACCAAAACATTCCAGAGAATTCATTTAACGTGAGTCAGAGAAGGAATAGACCCAGTTTTTATACTCTTCAAGACGGGTTTGTAAGTCGCTGGGGAAAGATCTGGATGACTTATTACAGGTTAAATAAGTATAATGTACATAACTAATCAGAGAAGCCTAGATATAGTTTCTTAGTTAGGAAATCACTTGAGCCCTAATTCAAAAGTCTGTGATTTTGCAATTAAGTTACAACTAATATTAGAAGGAGAGAATTTATAGCAGAGAGGGCCAGTAAGAAAGATTTTAAACATTTTATTGTTTAAGGTCTGAATATCTGTAGGTTGTGACAGAAAAATAAGTAGTCATAATGTTAAAAATAACAAGAATTTTAAACCACGTCATTCTGTTATATTCGTCCAATGTTAATGGGCCTCAGGTCCGTGCTGCTTCTGTGCCCTAGGAAAATTGTTCAGCAGACCAATTACCGAAGGGGTCAAAGACCAGGTGTTAAATAGCCCCTGAGGAATCCAGCACTGCTGGACTAAGCGCACATGGTATAACTCCCAGGAAACTTATGAGCTCTTCTCACACTTTCAAAGGAAGCAAAATAAACTAACTTGTCCTTTTATTTTTCAGAGATGAGAGGTAAGACAAACTGAACACATTTAGAGGGCAGTATAGTGAAATAATCTATACTGTGGAAAGCCATTGGGCTAAAAATAACACCATACTCTTTAATGCATTTCTAGGCTTACAAGAAATTAATTAAATTAAATAAATTTCTAAGCTCCCAATTTTCCCCACCCAAGCATGAATTAACCAGAGAAAGGAGGGATATGGAGAAAATAACAAACAAGAAAGGTGTACTTTTTTGAGGAAAAATTTCAACATCAACCTTGTGATTGGACCACCAGGAGAGTGGAAGAGCCAAGCCAGAGAATCCCCATTAATCCTGGGCCCCTGTAAGGGGGATCAAGGGGTCATCTGCCAGTGGTGTCCCCTGGAATCTGGACTGAAGAAAACATGAATCCTTCTGGAGAAAAGGATTCCCATGGATGGAGATCAACCAAATAGTAACTCATAATCCGTCATCAATAAGCACATAGGGAAAGAGAGTAAGTGGAACAGAAATCATTTAGATCCCAATGACTTTGGATATTGGAATTATCAAATATGGAATATAAAATATTTATGTATAAGATGTTTATAGAAATTTAAAGTGGGTTTACAAAAAACAAGCAAGCAACAAAAGACTTTTTATAAAATGCCTAGTAAGACTGGAATAAAACCAAATAGAATTTTGAAAATGAAAAACATAATTGTTGAAATAAAAAAAATCTCAATTAAGTAGCACATTAGATGCAATTTAAAAAAAAATCAGTGAAACAAAGAGCATTCTGAAGAACTTACCCAGAATGCAGCAGACAGAGAAATAGAATTGAAGAGTTTTTGAAAGAGTGGTTAAAAGCTATGGAGGACAAAGTGGGAAGATCTAACAAACATCTAATTGGAGTTCCAGAAGAGAAAATAGTGAGAAAAATGTAGGGGCAATATTTGAAAAGAGCATGGCTGAAAATTTTCTAACGCAGTGTCTATACAACAGAATAAATAAAAAGAAATCCATAGCTCATTATGAAACACAAAGAGAGGAGCATAAAAACAGGCAAAGAGAAAGACAGATGAGTTAAATATAAACTGCAAGTAGACTGACAGAAGAATTCTGCACAGCAACAATGGAGTCTTGAAAAGAGTGGAATAATTTTTAAATTTGCTTATAGAAAATAACTATTAGGCTAGAATTGGGTTTTGAGAAAATTCTATTTTAGGAACTATTGCAAAATAAAGATATTTTAGAAAGAAGAAAAATGTGTTGAGTTTACCACCAACAGACCCTCACTAAAAGAACTTATAAAGAATGCTTCAGGAAGAAGTCAAAGAATCTAGGAAAATTTTTCTGAGTGTAAGAGGCGGGTAAGCAAAGAAATCATTAAACCTGTAACTATATCTAAACCAGCATTGTCTTTATAAAGTAAATTAAAAGCATTGTTGTTACTACATAATTTTATATCCTTAAAAAATGTATTGACTAATTTTGACTGTATTATATGATTAGAATTAAACTTATGCATTCTTCCATGATTGCTCAAAGTTATTTTCTTAAAATTTATCTATATTGATTTTTATAGCTGTAATTAATTTCTTTTTGTTATTATATAGTGTTTATTTTCATTGCTACATAATATTTTGTTTAAGGGTATAACACACAACTTCTTATTTCAATCTACAATTGATGAACATTTGGATTGATTCCCAGTTTTTGCTCAAACAGTGCTACTAAAAATATTTGTATATATTTCCCTGGAGAAAATGTACCAGAATTTTTATATATGGTGAAATTGCTGGGTCATAGAGTACACATGTTCAATGTTCAACTCAGTGGCTTAATGTAACAGATTCATTTATTTATTAGTTATGCTGCACGTCAAGTATGGGTCACTGCAGCAGGATTCTTTACTTCATGTTATCTTCACTCCAGGATCTTCTTTCCAGAAATTTTGCCATCTGGAAAGCTACTTGGCAATGTGGCACATAAAAGGAAAGTGGAAAATAGTGGTATGTCTCTTAAATACAAGCATCCAGAAATAATGCACACCTCTTCTGCTCACATTTCACTGGCCTAGAGCAAGTTACATGGTCACACCTAGTTTCATGGGTGTAGGGAGGTGTAATTCTACTGTTTGATTGGATTGAAGGTAACTGGGAAATACTGGTCAAGAGCACCAATGTCTACCATATGCACTGTTCTAGACGCCAATGTTTGGTTCACTCTCCTTGACCCATGCAAATAAACGCCTTTCTCTAGGAGGTCAACACAAAGTCCTGCCTGGCCATGGCACCGAGCTCAAAATTCATCATCTCTGAATGACATGTAATAATGCTTAAGTGAAGTGTTATCATCCACCCCCTCCTGCAACACACACACACACACACACACACTCGATACATCTTGCTGCAACAATGGTGAGTAGTTCTGTATGAGGGAAGAAGATGGAACTGAATATGTGGTGACCAGGGGAGTGATACCCAGTTTCATTTTCCTTCCAGGTACATGTTAGGCTTGTCCTTCTGTGTCCCTTTGAAGTTAGTCATACGATTGGTTCTAACAAATGGATTTAGGTGGAAACGATGTCCTTTAATTATTGGCCCAAGACTTCTCAGCTGTCATGAAAACACTTTATGAGATAACGGCTCCATCAGACTGAGTCATAGAGCTGAGTGACATTGACGGAGAGATCCTTTATCCATCCGCATTGGGCGTGCCGAGTGAGTGGTAAACCCTTGCCATTTTAAGTCACTGAGATTTGGACTTTTTGGTTAGAGCACAACTTACCTAGTCCTGAAAAATAGAGCAATCTTATAACTCAATGGCCTATTCTTGGAAATACTATATTCTATCATAAAAATTAAAGAAATCAGCACCTGACTCCAACCTTTACCTAAATCACGATATCATCCAAACCCTTCGTTCTTCAGATGGAAGGTAATCTACACCGTAATGACCCCTCTAAACTTTCTGTTCATTTCCTTGTGCTGTATTATTATTATCGGTGCAGATTCGTCGTTATTGAATGCCTACTATTCATCAGGAACTTTCCTAGGCGTTGGAGTTGAAAGATAAAGAAGACGTAGCGCCTGGTATTAGCAGCTCGCAGTCTACCGGGTAGACAAGCGTGTAGGCTACTTATGCCATTGCAGTGAGAGCTTCTCTGTGAGTCTTTCACCGCCTGGTCTGCCTGGATAACAGGGCATGCCTGCTGCGAATGCTTTTGGGGGAAGAAACCAGTGTGAGGAGTCCCTGTGGGGTGCATATGGTCAGGGGTCTCAGGTGGAAACAGGGGAGGGGTCATAATTATGCTTGATTAGTTGTGGAGACACTATATCAGAACAAAAGGCAACTGCGAGAAACAAGCAGTCAAAAAGTCTGAGTCCTGGAGAGGGGCAGAAGCAGGATGAGGGAATACGTGTGGGGTCAACTGGGGAATCTGCGAGCTAGAGTGAGGTTTAAGCTGATGAGGTGGCTGGGTGAGGTTATGGTGGCCCAGTGAGCAATGCTGTGGGAAGGGCTTGGGGGCAGGCAGTTATTAAGAGGACCAAGGTGAGGCTGGTACTTTCTCAAGGTGCTACAACAGTTGAGAGGAAGTGTCATTTGAACTGTTCCTGAAGGACGATTAGGGGTTTCCCACGAATCAAGTAATCAAACCAACAGGGTTTCTTGCAGGTGGATAAGGAATGTCAAAAATCATTTTGGGCAGAGGAAATGGACACAAAGTATTGGCGGGGACTAGAGTTTATGAGGATGGAATTGGGGTAGCCGGGGCTCCAGACAAAGAACTTTGTGAATAACACTAAAGAGCTTGGATTTCATTTCAGAGACAATAGGAAGCCAAATGAAGTTGTTTTTTTTTTTTAAAACAGAAACATGGCATGATGAGAGCTGTTATTTTGGACAGAGGGATTGTGTAGCACCACAAAGAACAAGCGTATGTGCTGGTGTGAGCGGAGCCGGGGGCAGGACGGCTGGACCAAGGCTCCTGCGTGGCCCAGGCAGGAGGGGGGATGGAGTAAGGCAGTGGGGAGCCATGGGGGAAGGGGTACGAAAATAAAGCCTTTTAAAAAAGGTTTTTCCTTTTATAAGAAGTTGTGGCTTTACGGAACAATCATGCTTAAAACACAGGACCTTGCATTGTGTGGAATATTTATTACACTTGATGAAAGCATAGTTTTATTTTTAACTATATTAACTATAGCCCATGGCTTAACTAGGGTTCACTCTTTGTGTAGTGCAGTTCCATGGATTTTTTTTTTAATTGATTCTGTTGCCTTATATACAATATGACATTTCTCCTTTTAACCACATTCAGATATGTAGTCTTGTGCTGTTATTTACATTCACAATGTTGTGCTCCCATCACCACCATCCATTACCAAAACATTTCCGTCTTTCCAAATGGGACCCCTGACCATTTTAAGCCTGAACTTCCCATTCCCTATCCCCACCCTGCCCCTGATAACCTATATTCTCGATTCTGACTCTATGAGTTTGATTATTCTAATTATTTCATATTGGTGAGATCATGTCATATTTGTCCTTTTGTGACTTCCCTCAACATGATGTCTTCAAGGATCATCCATGTTTTGCATGTATCAGAACTTCATTTCTTTTTATGGCTGAATGATATTTCTTTGCAGGTATGAAACACATTTTATTTATTAATTCATCAGTTGATGTACACTTGGATTGCTTCCATCTTTTGGCAATTGTGAATAATGTTGCTATGAACATTGGTGTACAAATATCTGTTCAAGTCCCTGCTTGAACAGATATTTCTTTCTCTTTTGGGTACCTACCTAGTCGTGGGGTTGCCAAGTCATACGATAACCCTATACTTAGCTTTCTGAGGAACTGCTAAGCTGTCTTCCGCAGCAGCTGCACCACTTTACATTGCCACCAGCAACGAATGAGTGTTTCCATTTCTCTGAATCCTCTCCAACACTTGCAATTTTCTGTTTTATTTTTAATAGCAGCCATTCTAATGGGTGTGAAATGGTATCTCATTGTGGTTTTGATTTGCATTTCCCTGATAACGAATGATGTTGAGAATCTTTTTGTGTGCTTTTTGGCCATTTGTATATCTTCTTTGGAGAGATGTCTATTCAAGTCTTTTGCCCATTTTTAAATTGGGTTGTCTTTTTGTTGTTAAATTGAAGGATTTTAAAATATATTCTGCATATTAAATTTTTATTGGGTATGTAGTTCCCAAATATTTTCTCCCATTGAGTAGGCTGTCATTTTACTTTCACGATAAAGTCCTTTGAGGCACAAAGTTTATAATTTGGATGAGGTCCCATTTATCTATTTTTAAAAACAAATCAATTTTATTAATACATATTAATAAAGCATAAATCCATCCAAAGGGTACAATCAATGGTATTCAGTATAATCACATAGTTGTGCATTCATCACTTCAATCATTTTTAGAGCATTTTCATTATAATAATAATAATAATAAACAATAAATAAACAAAACTCATCACCTCGTCATACATAGCTGCTATTCTGTTTCCGTCTTTCTAGTTTATTTGTACTTATATTTTGTAAAAACAGTCTTGTATATGCAATGTTACCCATATTTGTATTCCACATGAGGCTTCACCATGTCATACAGTCCCATTTTACAATCTTTAGATTTGCTTCTAGTAATATATATGTCCTTAGACTTACCCTTTCAACTATTCTCATAATCATATAATAGCTCTGCTAGTTAAAAACACTATGATGTGCTTTCATCATTTCTATTAATTTCCAAAGATTTACTAACATCCACCCCAC